>CM069450.1:50219547-50269654 GCA_035610835.1 Ophiura sarsii | reverse complement strand
CCGTTTCGAATGAAGCCACGCGTCTGCTGCAAACCTCGTATCAGGGTGATATTTGGATAATTTTTTGAAACGCTGTTACCTAAGCTTCAATTTGATATATGACTCTAAAGGGTAAGCCCACGGTAACATTGAGAACATCTGTTTCCCAAAATCGGTGCAAATAACATAGACCGCCCCCTTAAGGTTTTAGTACATACACAATTAACATTAACAGTACCTTTAATATTGGAGATTTTTTTTTAGTAAAATGTGCCCTCAAATCCTATACTTCCCCCTTAAATATAAACTATCCATGTTTCCTACTTATTTCGTTCGTTATAAGCTCGCAAACTTTTGAACCCAGTTTTGGGGGACACGCTGTACATGGTATAGAGCCTACTACAACTTTACATGCACGAATGGGACCTTTTCAAATCAATCAATCAATTACTTTCAACACATAATTCCTGAAACTAAAATCTTCAGTATAGACTGTAACAAAAGATGTGCATTTAAAATAGTTTATTAGAATTATTTTTCATTTCATTGTTTTGTGTTTTCTAACAAGTAAATAATTCCTATCATCCTATCACTACAAAATAAATGATTCGTTCAAATCGGTGTGTTAATGCCCGGGTATTAATGATGATGCAGATGTGGCAAATAGTTTAAGGGGGGGGGGTTGAGTCAGGAAAATTTGTCAAATTGTACACACTGGCAAAAGTGAGATAATGCAGCGATCGGAATATGTGGAATTTCTTCTTTCGGATGGTTTTTGTTTGATAGCAATCGGGTATGTAGTTTTCGAGATATGACCGATTGTACTTACGTGAATAGTTCAAAATTTGGTCAAAAAACGGCGTTTCCTACACTTTTATACACAAAAACACTCACCCAGTGATATATAAGGCATTTTTAAACAATTATAAATAAATAGTTTAAAACAATTATGTTGTATTCACTTTGGGCTAAAATGTGTTTTAGGATTTATGTAAAACAAATATGGGGTTAGAAATTTTGTAACGACAAATTTCTTATGTATTTCATTGTTTTTCACCCTGCTATATATAAGGAAATTAACTAAATAATTAATTAAAAGAGAACGCATCACTCAATTTTTATGATTCTTTTATTAAAAGTTATGATAATTCAATTCCCAACTAAAAATAGCAAAAGAAAATTGATTAAATGTTAGACTGATATGCAAAAGCGCCCTCATGTGTTTCGAAACTTCAACGGCCTATATCTCAAAACAGCGAAAGCGCGTATCTGGAAAACGGGAACAGTCATAACTCAAGAACGCAATGTATGATTGTAATGAAAATGTGCACAGATGTTAAGAAGAGCAATACCAACAAAATCATGAAGAGGTTTTTTTAAATTTCCTTTTCGTTTTTAAACTACGGTGTAAAATACCCTGATTGGCTGCGGCCTGGTTACCATGGCAACCAATCAAAAAATCCGGAGACATGATTTTGTGCGTATTGTTCTAATGCATCTATCCCTCCAATATGATTCCAGTGGGTTATTAGGTTTTTGAGTTATGACTGTTCCCATGTTCAGCCAATCAGAGCCCTTGCTTGGTTACCATGGCAACCAGAGCGGAACCGAAAGCGTTTTTCAAAACTAGACATCCAGGGCTACAATATGGTATACAACACTTATCGGTTGTTATTCGGGAAAGTTGTGTAAAATCGTTTTCTAACATAGGCCAAATCTGACTCAACCCCCCCCCTTAAAGTAAGATTCAAACAACCATTTGGGCCGATTTTTTACTTAAAAAGTGACAAATCAATGGCAACGTCCAACCATGAACACACGAATTAGTCCTGTTCAGAGGTGGAATTGCATTTGGAAAAAATGGTATTTAAATAATCCAATATTATGAATGATAACTTTTTAAAGGGGAAACGGGAAGAAACAACACTGCATCTCATAAATGTCGCGATTTTTGAATTTTCAATAAAAGTGGGGGCATAAGAACTAATGCAGGCTCAAAAGGGGGTCAGAAGAGCTAGCAGCAGAGGGTGAAAAAGAGCACGGCACATACCTATACCCTTTTCGAATGTCAGTGCCCCCCGGGCATTTTACATTGGACAGGAAAAAGCCCCGGGAAAAGCGCTAAAGTACCTGCCATTACTGGCACTAATTGCTTTTTCAAGATTAGTGATGAAAATAAAACGCCCAAATGAAAGACCAGAGCCTAATTTTCTTACTAGTGTCTTCAAAAAACAAAAACAAATTTAGAGAACGTGATTACGAAAGTTGAAAGTATATTTTCAAAATCAAATCATAGTTTTCGAAAACTCGCACTGGTTCGCCTTGAAACTAGGGGTATAACGTATACGGATATACAGTATGATAGTCGCTTGTTTGCACAAATACCCTAAAACGTGGTACTGGGTACATGATTTGCCTTGATGACAGTGTTAGAAAACCCTGAGGCATGGGTCCCAAATTGTGAGAGAAGGGGGAAGAATGGCCTAGTGGGTCACGATTCTAATTGTGTCTTCTTTTAGGTAAAAACGTTGGTCAGGATTTCAAGGCCTCAAGCGGAACACCCCCGCAAAACAAAACAAAAATGAGAGCCACCTCTCACCCTCACCCCGCCACCCCGCCTTCAAATTGAATGTTGCCGTTGACCAAATCATCCAAATAGACCTACTGTTAAATTAAGGTGGGACTCAAGGAAGTCACTTTATGAATTTTGTGAATGCTGTAATTATTTAACTATGACTCAAATGTATATAATAGTATACATTTTTGGAAAAGAAATGGATTGGAGAATCCAAATTTGGCATAAATCCTGACCAAACATGTTAATTTTTTGAGAAAATCACAAAATGTTGACTAAAAGATGCTAACAAAAAAAGTTTCCATTTTTTCCACGTTTTTTTATTCATTTTTCAATAATAGATTAGGTTAACAAATGAGAAATTCGTCCCTTATTTAGTGTCTTTACATCATAATCAAGCGATTTGGACATTTTTACTCAAAATTATTTGTATTAGCTTTGTTAAACAAAAATTGGGTCACAAAAGTGAATTTTGTGATTTTCTCAAAATATCAACATTTTGGGTCAAAATTGACGCCAAATTTAGATTCTCTGATCCATTTCCTTTCCAAAAATGTATACTTTTATAAGCATTTGATTAATAGTTCAATGATTACAGCACTCACAAAATTCAAAAAATCGTATCAAAAACTTCCTTGAGTTAATGGTTAACTGATTGATTGATTGATTGATTAAATAACGCATACCGCCCAACCCTAAAGGGATTAAACACCGCGCACTCAGGGTAGTGTAGATCTATCAGTCTTAGTGTACTGTACGCAGATCCGTGATTTACTGTTACAATCCATGTAGGTCGGGTATCATCCCGTACTGTAGCTGGCGAGGGGGTTTCAAGAGGGCACTACAGTACAGTAACTGTAGGGTAACAGTTGCAAGTCATACCGCCAGATAAGGCCTAAAAAAGATTGTTGGATTGCCCTTCACCTAAATTTTTTTTGTTGGGTCGGTAGGTCGATTTTTTATTTTTTAGATTTCAAAGAATGACTAAATCACACTGGAATAGGTTTTTATTTAACTAAATTTTGATATTAAAAAGAGACAACGTCTGGTGGCACGTATAAATATTTCAGAGTGGGTCACATAGGGGTCAATTGAGGTCATTTAGGTGACGAATTTGTAATTTCTAAAAATAAAAATAAAAATGTACGGTCGGTCGAAAAAGGGCAAAGCAACGTTTTGTTAGGCCTAACGCTGGACACGGTATTAGTTAGAGTCATTTATCTTGGATTCCGTGACCAATTTCTTGATACCTTAGTGAATTAGTGAATTAGTGTTAACTAGAACCATTTTAAAAGAAAATGAGCTCCCATACCTCTCAAAAGTGACGGGAACGTTCTTTTATAGCGCAAATTTCAAAATGGCCGCCATGACAGGGGCCCAAAAATTCAAATGGCTTTATTAAGCTAAAAAGCACACCGAACGGTTCGGCTGAGCATTCCGAAAAAGTATAGTTTGCCCTACTCCGATGTTTGGTTAACGAGTTATCGGGTAAAACGTAAAAAGGTCGTTGACCTTTGCATTGGGATCAAAATTTAAACTGGCTCCGATTTTGAAAAACAAACTCAAATTGTTCGTCTTAAGACCGACTTTAGCTTTCTTGCCGAACGGTCGTATAGTTCCGCTTCTGTCGTCGCTGACTCAATTCAAGTGCATGCCTTGCACGCTCATATTACATCCCTGCTCATGCGGCACTGCTCCAAAAACTAAATCTACCGTGGCCCGGGGGGGGGGGGCGGGGGGAGGGCGGGGTACTCACGTATATTGGCCATACGGGTATGTGCGGCTGTCAAGACCCGGTTTCACGCCATCATTCGGCCGTTCTATAAGACCCCCTTTTCATCCATTGGCAGTTAATCCCTTAGACCCCAAACTCACCCAAAAATCATAAAATGTGTGAAAATCTTATGAATTTGAGTTATGATAGCCTCAAATTTGGCCTAAATTCAGTTCATAAGGCAAAATAAAATGTTGCCTCAGTAAAATTTAGTTTATAAGACACAATTTTGTATAAGAATTCAGTCCTCTAAGACCCCAATTTCGGCGACCGTTCAGTTCGGAAGCCCCTGTTTTGGTGCCCGTTCAGTTCGGTAAGCCCCTGTTTTCCGACTGCCCAGCCGCACACCCCTACCCTCTTCACTATTCGAGTACCCCCTCCCCGCCGGGCTACTGGCATGGTCGTTTCGCGTCCCAACATCATCGCATTCGGAGTCTGACCTGTCGACGCTTGCACACTAGGCCTACTTCGGTACACCATTCCCACATATGGTAAATATTCATCCCAGTCCTTCTGATGTTGATGGGGCCAGTTGTATCATTAGAGAGACCGCATTCACTATTGTACGGGTATATCGCTTCACGAGGCCATCTGACTTGGGATTATATTGAGTGGTTCTGGTCTTTTGAATTCCTAATATCTATCTTGCGAAAAACATGTGACTCGAAATTTCGGCCTTGATCGCTGTGTAACTCTACCAGCACACCAAATCTGCATACACACTCTGCAACTAACTTTTCAGCTACTGTTTCTGCTTGCTGATCCTTAATTGGGTACGTCTCCATCCACTTTGCAAAATAATCTCCGACGACCAGAACATACACATTCCCTCATGTCTTTCGGTCATCGGACCCAATACATCAATTGCAATCCGTTCCATAGGCGCTTCAGCCTTCAACCCTGTATTGTTGAAGTGTGGCACGTCGCCTCTTCGGTGGGTTGTTCTTCCTGGCACACGACACACACTTTCGAACATAAGTCGCAACATCTGCACTCAATCCAACCCAGTAGAATCTTTCACGGACTTTCGGCAGGGTTTTCTTACATCCTAAGTGGGCAGCTGTCTTCGACGCATGTAACTGGTCCAATAGTCTTTCACGCAGTTCTCGCGGTAGTACTTTTAGCCATTTTACAACTTTTCCATCGTCACTCTCCCAGCGTTTCACTAGAACACCTTCTTTCACGGATAACAAGTTCCACTAGCTCCAGTAGCATTTCAACGCACTCGACTTGCTTGACACTTCTTTCCAAGGTGGTCTTTCCCCTCCAGCTTCCTTCCAACCTAAGATAGGTGAAATTGTCTCATCTGTTAATTGTCCAGCTCTTATCATTTCAAAGGTGATCTCTGGGGCACTTCCGATATTACGAACATGAATTGCATCACACTCTCACAATTATCCATCCATGTAGAATCTAGCATTGGTTCAAAACCAATTGATGCACTATCGTCTACTTCCTCAGTCTGCAAAATTTGTTCTTTCTTAGTTGAAATGATCACCACATGCTCTACATTCTCATCTTCATAATGTGGTCACGGTCACAATCGGCATGTTCCGTCTAGCTTCCGACATCACTTGTAACAGGTGTCTCTCACTGTACCGATTATACAAGTTCAGTCTTTACGGTCTTGCTTGGTCCTCATTCTCCTTCATTATCAAGTCTTCCCAACGACCACACAGACGACAAGGACGTCTAGACAACCCATCAGCGTTCTGATATTTCTTGCCGGGCCGGTACTCTATATCTAGTGATCCGTGGTCAGTCCGGACTTTAACACGACTTCCACCAACGTAATGCTTGTACTTCTTCTTCTTGAGGAACACTACGATCGCCAGCAATACTACGATCGCCAGCAATTCTCTCCGTGTTGCACAATAATTGCGTTCCGCCTTTGAAAGTGACTTGCTACCATGTGCCACAACCCTTTCCTCACCATCTTGCACCTGTGATAACACACACCCAATAGCAAATATGCTCGCATCAGTATCCAACACGAACTGCGCCAATGAAGGAGTTATACAAGGCTCTAATCAATTAATAACGACTAAACATTAAACTACTTTACGAGAGAAATATCAGGCTTGTAACACCAAGAGCGAGGAGGTTGAGAATGAACAACAAACGCTAAACAAAGCCTGTCACCCAAAGGTGAGTAATATAACACATACTGGCGTGGCTTCTTCTTTCTCCTCCTCCATTTACCCAAAAATATGTCCTACGACAAAACATATATACAGTTAGAGTCTTTTGCTCAAAATCTCTATAAGAGTCAATATCTCAAAGTGTAAAATCTTTGAGGCACAAGCAACTGCCTATATGCATGAATGTAATACATGTACATGTAGATGCCTGCTAAAAATGTTTATGAGTCAACATGAGTGCACAAAGGAGGTACATTAGAGTCACTAAACACTGTGCACAAAAAGGGTCCACTGAAGAGGACAGCAGGTCTATATGGCAGGAACAGTCAACAACAGGCAATCTTATGTAACAGCGTATATCAGTAACACCATGACTAGTCTAACACAAAATCATCGAGGTGCATGGGTGGGTTGCGTTGTCTACCAGAGCGTCGTGGTGAGTCGGGTGCCTCTTGGACATCCTCATCAGGGAGTAGCATAAGTTCGTCAGCAGGCTGACTGGTGTGCGGTGAAATACCAACAGCCGACGGTGGGAAGTGTTCTGGCTGGTTGGCTGGGGCCTGGGTCATAAGTTCCTGACTTACACTGTGTGTAAGGGGGGGAGTTGACATACAACCAGCTGGCGTTGACAGTTCTGGTGGAATATGAGGGGGGTCTGGGGGCTTCAGCACAGGGTTCTCACTGATATTCACACTATTGTCCATCTCATCTGTAGGTGAGGAGTGTTCACGCGGGTTAGGGACGCTGTCCATAAAATAGCTGGGGACCTTATAACATTCAGACTTCTTGACGCGATAGGAAGTAGCCCTCAGTTGTGATCCAACAAACTTACGAACGTTGCACCACATGCCATCAACAGCAGTGACTAAGTATCTGCTCCTAGCGCGTGTCTTGTCACGATCAGAATACAGGTATACAAGATCACCGACATCCACTGGCAGTGTTGAGGGACGCTTTCCTAGTGGTGCCTTTGACCGCTCACTATGGGGGTGATTGTCAGAACGTGTCTGATGTTGCATTTGGATCATCTGCTGGTCTGAGAATGGAATTTGCTGATTAGTGAACTGGTCGCGTTGGGACCACATTTCTCGGGCAGAGAGGCCACGTGATCGGATTCGCGAATTTAAGCTGGCCGTGGCAAGGGAAAGTGTCAGAGGTGAAGCAGGACCACCTAGTGGGTCATGGCGTAACAGTTCATCCTGTAGTTCGCGAACTGCTTTTTCTGCGATGGGATTCTTGTTGGGATTCTTGATACGACCAATCTCTATGCAAATGCGATGCCGCTGGAGGAGCTCATCATTACTAAGGCGTGTAAATCCAGGAGCAGGATCAGTGCGTATGACAGCAGAGGGCCCATCTAATGGACGCATTTCAATGCACAGACGGATTAAGGCATCACGGAGTGTGTCATGACGTTCATTGTCAATGATACATGATGCTGTGAATGAGGTGGTGTTTTCACGCAGTACAAGAACTAACTGGCGGTTGCATTTGATGACATCCGCGGAAAAGGATACACCAACGGTATCCGGAGGATCCCCTGTGGACTGCTGAATCAGAGTATGAGGTGTGTTGCGTAACGATGCACAGTGGTGGCAACTTGATGTCACTTGCTCGATGGATTTATCCATGTCCAAGGCATAAAAAAATCGACGGGTCATTGACGTTAGTTGGTGTTTAGTGGGGTGGTCTAACTGGATGTGGAGTGCAGTAAGGAGACCGTTCAAGACTTGGCGAGGGACAATAATGCATTCGCGTGAGGCAGAAAGTGGCTGATCTCTGCGTACTACCAGTAAACCATCTTTGGCAATGGATGCGACTTGAAGATAACGCTTGACATCCTTGACATTGGTGAGTTTCTTCGATGGGCGAGTGCCTTGAACTAGATGAGCGTGGGTTCTCCTTAAGTCTGGGCATTCCAATTGAACAGCTGACCATGCAGCTCTACTGGTAAATGGAAGCTTAGCATCACCGGAAATAACATCTTGTGCTGAAATGCGGAGAACTGTGGAATCTTCAATGCGTTTAACAAAGGCACAAATTTGGCACGTGGGATCGGTACAGTCAGGTGCATTGCGACTTGCAAAATCAGATGGGGTGTTGGCCGACCCAGCGAGATGACGAACGGAAGCTTGGTAACGGCTAACCGTAGACAGGAACGTGGATACGCGGGGGCTTGCTGAGAATTCCCCACGGCAAAGCTTTTCAAATGCCTGCACACATGGTTTGCTATCAGTGAGTATGCACGCATGATGTTTGGATTGTATGATGAATGGACTAAAGTACTTGGTGGATGCAGAAATAGAGAGTGCTTCTACTTCGCATGGTAACCATGTGGGTTGACGACCGCGTAATTTAGCACTATAAAACCCAGCGAGATGAGGTTTTCCTTTCCGGGTTGTGTACAATGTTGATCCAATACTGTGCTTTTTGACAGAGCCATCGGTAACAATCCACAACTGATCATCTGGCCGCGGGAGCGTGATAGTGCGGGTTGACGTTAAGGCAGCTTGTGCAGTTTGGAAAGCTGCTCGGAGAGTGTCAGACCATGTGATCTTGTCTTGTGTTTGTCGGCCTGCTGCAACATCATCCAATGGAGCCAAAAATGACGCGCAACCAGGGATGACACGGGCTAATACCTTGTAAGCGCCGATGAAAGATCTCATTCCGCCAACCCTTTCTGGTGGAGCACAACTAGAAAGAGTTGCAATACGGTGGGGGCTAGCTTGAAGAGTGCCATTTGACCAAATCCAGCCTAAGATGACAGTGCTTCCTGGACAGATTACAGTCTTAGGTGCTGAGAGGCGAAGATTACATTTGTCTAAAGCGTGTAGAACAGACCTCCAATTATGTAGAAGCTCATCTACGGTATCGCCACCGCAGTATAAGTCATCCGCCAACTTTGCAACAACACCTTTCTCCAGGAGATCTCCAAGCACACGGCACATGAGTTCTTCCAGTGCCGTTTCAGATCCAGGCATCCCCATGGCAGATCTAGTGTATACACGAATGCCACGAAAGGGAGTAGCTACACCACAGTATTTCATAGATTGTCGCGAAAGAGGGATCTGATCAAATGCGCTGGTCAGGTCAGTAGCAATAAGGTGTTTCCACTTGGCGATCTTACGTAAGGTGGAATCTACGTCAGGCATAAGTGAAGGTTGTGGTTTACTATACCGTCCAACATCTGCAAATGCTGTCACTAGGCGAAAACCACCATTGGATTTTTTGACCAAGAATGATGGATTCAGGTATTCAACATTAATGTCAATATCTTCTGGACGAGCAAAGACTCCAAGTTTCTCAAGGTCGTCGAATTTGTGTTGCAATTCCTGGAGTTTATTCTGGGCATATTGTGGTAGTCTACCTTTTCGCTGTGGTGGTTGGACTGGACCCATATTGACAACAGCCTTAAAAGGTCCGGCAGCGCCATTGTATCCTGGAAAAGTTGGATTGAAGACATCATCAAATTCCTCATGAAGTGCACGAAATTTGGATCGGTTTTCCGGAGTGAGCGTCTGGTCTGGGTCTAATGAGATAGATGTGGAGTATGACACACTGGAGCGAGATTCCGAGTCACAACGCATTACTCCAACACGGGAGTCTGTGGGCTCAACACATGGCTTGGGGGAGTATACAGCACTGACTTGGCCGAATTGTTCTTGACGCCGAAGAACCAAAGGCTCATTGGGATCCGAACCTTGCCAGCTACACTGCGAATGAGGCCTGGGCTTGGCCATAACTGATCTGGTTGAAGAGTCTTTGCCACACGAGAATCTGTGCGCGGTTCTAACGCGAAGGTTGAGTCAGACTCTGCAATCTCTGTTGGGAGATCCACTTCAATGTATTCTCCTGGCCATACAGTAGTGTTGTGGGGTGGGGCACGAAGCACGTGAGCGCGACGCACAGTATGATGGTCACGAGTACTTTGCGGTGACCCATATGTGTAGATCTTACCATCACACAAGATTATCTGTCGCTTTGAAGGACGGACGGCAACATCGTTAAGCTCCATAAAGGGGGTTCCTCCAAGAATGTCCACGTCTAGGCTTTTCACAACAAGTCCTTCAAACGGGAAATTGAAGCCATCGCGTGTAAGAGTAAAGGAGGTTTCTCCAACCACATCAAGAGGGGAATGACCATCCGCTTGGTGAGCAGATTGCGAACTCTTACGGATCTTTACACCAAGGGTCTGAGCTGTTGTTTCACGCATTAGGTTACCTGTTGCGCCGCAATCAATGGTAACACGGACTGTATGATGGTCCATAAATGTGTCCAGGTATGGGGACTGACGAGTCTGTACACGTAGGGCAGTAGCATGTGAAACCTGAACGTCATCTGTGTGTTCCTCAACAAGGGCACAGGCAAGATTTGGAGAATCATCATCCGTATCGGGTTCATCAAAGATGTTGGATACCTGGCGTGCACGTGCAATGTATTTGCGGTCTTGTTCTGGCAGGTGAGGGCATTCGCTGAGAAAATGTTGGATGTCGGTACGTCCTACCTGTTTGCATAGCGGGCATGATTTGTTCGGCCGGGGTCTTGCAGATGGACCTTTTCCTACCATTTTTCGTGGAAATTGTGAACGCGGTGTGAAGGTTCGCATAGCACGGGTGTCCGAGGAGGAATTTATCTCATCCAACAGTGAATCAAGGGCCTGTGAAACTTCAGGTTTGATGGAAGCCAATGTCCTAGATCGTAGCTCGGTACCATATCGCTGTTTAACAAGACGTGGTAGGTCTACGTGGATCAGACGAAGCCAGGTCAAAACAACTAGATTCTCCAGGGTTGGGGAGAGTTCTTCGTCCTCTGTGACCTCTTCACCATGATGGGTAATACCCCCACCCTGCAAGAGGAGGCTGTCCTCAACGAACGCCATGATGCGTTGAAATAAATCCTCAGGACGTTCATTGAGTTCTAGACGTAGAGATGAAAAGTCCAGGAAATGCCCTCCCGTGGTTTGGAATCCGTAGTGGAGGCGAATACCTTGCCAAATATCATTCATACAGGTTGAATTTCTAACGATCGTGTTGCGGGATATGATTGGACAATAATTGATAAATAGCATGAGTTCTAGCATGGTGGTCTTCTGTTGGGCAGTTAGTCTTTTAGCCTCAGGGATTTGTTCACCATCATCTGTAAAACCACGTAGCGGAGTTGCCTTTGTCTTTTTACCCCATTTGAAATCATCAACCAGAAAGGTTGCAAAGCCGGGATCAAGTGACAAGCAGTACTGCAAATTATGCTTCCAGTTTTCGAAGGAGCTAACTGATTCAGTCTTACTAAGGGACCACTGCTTGGGGGCCCGATGTGTAGCAGCCATGGTGCACAAATATCAGTAAGCCTTAAGCTTTTAAGCTTTTATGACGAAAATGTTGCTGAGCCTAGGCTTTTGGCAAGGATGTTGATTGGTAAGCTTACTTGGATAAAGAGTCTTTGAGCAACCAATGTTCAATGATTTTACAAGCCCGGTGCTCATATGATGAATATAATATCTCGTAAAATACACTGGCAGTCTAATGTATACACACAGCTACTGTAAAAGCTGGTCAGCCGCTCACCTTCTTGTGAAATTCAAAAATATCAGAGTCCGAATTTGACATTCAAAATCTTCAGTATTCCTGTAGATTTCCGCCTTGAGAAAGCTGCGATGCGTGGAAAAGTAATCCGACGCTGTCACCACGCCAATGAAGGAGTTATACAAGGCTCTAATCAATGAATAACGACTAAACATTAAACTACTTTACGAGAGAAACATCAGGCTTTAACACCAAGAGCGAGGAGGTTGAGAATGAACAACAAACGCTAAACAAAGCCTGTCACCCAAAGGTGAGTAATATAACACATACTGGCGCTGTCCTTCGGCTCTAGGGTAAGCCAATATTGGGGCACTAATCAGCGTTTGCTTCAGTTCTTCAAATGCCTTTGTACATTCTCCCGTCCACAAAAACTTGGCGTTCTTCTCTGTCAACTTATTCAGCGGCACCGCAACATTTGCAAACCCTTTAATAAATCCCTGTAATATGACGTCAGTCCAAGGAAACTGTGTACTTGCCTCTGCGTCACTGGTACTGGCCAATCTTTCACGGCCTCAATCTTCGCTGGTTCAGGGTATGAATGCCTTCTCTTGAAACAACATGGCCGAGGTATGCCACCTCCTTCTGAAAAAGGTGGCACTTCGAGGGCTTCAACTTCAAACCAGCACCTCGAAATCTGTCTAACACGGTGGTCAATCGCTCTTTTGACTTTGCTATCGTTGGTCCAAAAACAATGACGGCGTCCAGATAAACTAACAGCGTCTCCCATCGCAACCCGGAAAGACTGTTGTCCATCAAGCGCTTAAAAGTAGACGGAGCGTTGCATAGACCGAAGGGTAACACGTTCCATGCATACAATTCACTTGTAGTCAGTCTCACAAACGCCGACTTGTCGCGTGCTTCGTCTCCCATTTCCACCTGTCAGTACCCAGAAGCCATGTCCAAAGTCGAAAAGAATTTCGCACCACCAAGGGCATCTAGAGAATCGTCGATCCTCGGCAACGGATACGCGTCTTTAACGGTAACATCATTCAGCTTGCGATAGTCAAGACATAGGCGCTTTGGTCCATCCTTCTTATTTACAAGAACCACTGGACTCGCCCAAGGTCTATCGGAAGGTTGTATCAAACTCTTCTCTAGTAACTTATCAACTTGTCTGTGAACTTCTTCTCTCTGTGCAGGTGATGACCGTGTCAATGGCTGTCGAATCGGCCCTGCATTACCGGTGTCTATCGTATGCTTAACCAGCTTCGTCTTTCCGATGTCAAACTCTCCTGTAGAAAATACGTCGGCATACTTAATCATCATGTCCGCGACCATATTCCTTTCACCATCATCTATTCTCACCAATACACCTTTTCAGCAAATCTCTCAAGTGTTCGGGAACCTTCTCGGGGCATGCACCATTGGGTGGATCCTCCTTCGTTGACACGGTCCTAGCCATCTCTATGTCTTTCTCTTCAATTCCACCAAGATCAACTTCGCCAACATGGTCCCTTGTTTAACGACCTTCTCTTCTGGCGTCGGATTCGTGATTCTTACTGGTACGGTACTGATATTAGTACTAGTCTTCACCACGGACCTAGCAAGAAACATGTCATTCTCAATTAATGGGCCCTTATCATCCACCGGCTCAATTAGGCCTACGCAGCCATCACCAACGTCACCAACAATACATGCCGATACCTCCAGTTCGTGTTCAGCTGGCACTCGCAGGTCTGACGCAACAACAACTCTAGCAAAGAAAGCCTTGTTCCTCACGGTTCTACAATGCACTGCCATATCACCAACTTTCAACTGCAGTTGCTTACACTCTAACGAAGCACCAGTCTCCACAAGAAAGTCTATTCCCAAGATTCCGTATCCGCCCTTGGCAACTATCACACTCAAAACGTGGCAACTGTTCCCGACTTGCACTTCTACCGATGCTTTTCCTAAGGGAGCACATCAAAACTCGACCGTGCGCGGCAACCGCCGGTTCCGCCCGGTTGGACCGCATATCATTGTTTAGAACAATAGAAACCGGCTGCAACTACACGGAACCCCACGGAACCGGCGGTTGCTGGGCGGTTAAGTTTTGATGTGCTCCCTAACGCCTCTACTTCCTTTCCATCTGCCTGTATCAACTTCACATTGTAAGGTTCCAACTTAGGTCGTGACTGGATCAACTTCACATTGCAAGGTTCCAACTTAAGTCGTCGACCTTCTGGGATGAGATGATACTGCTCCGGTTTTAAAATAGTGTTCGATGCACCCGTATCAATCAGAAGCATCACCCTCTCACCATGAATTACAGCCGGTACATACAATTCTTTAATAGACTTATGATTATTTACATTCTCCTCCTCATCACCTATTCCTACTTTGTTTAAGTCGATGACGTGCTCGGTGCCACCATCTGTCATGACTCTCGTTTTGGCCCTTCATCACTTCTGCCGGCCTTCCCCAGGGCCTCAGGGGTGACCCAATATCGTTTCCCTGCTGCCTATTTGGACACTGCGGGCTGATATGACCTTCCACACCACAACTATAGCATCTCGGCGGTCTCCGTCTATCACAATTACGGACAATGTGGCATGTGCCCCGGCATATAACATGCATAACAGACAATGGGCGGCCTAGCTGCAAATCCATTCTGTCCAACTCCGGCGTTGATTACTTGTCCTCCATGAGTATTCATCGACTTGTGCTGACAGTCCCTCGCAATGTAACCAACTTGTCCACACGAATAGCAACGAACTGGATTCCGTGAACCTCTATCATCACCACCATTAGGAAACGGCTATATGGCGTCACTATTTCTCGTTGACACTTGCTCTACAGACCGTACATTCATTATCTCAAGGTGCAACTTCCTCTCCAAATCGCCTACAGTAGCTGCCATTCGAGCCTCAATTTCCTCTAAGTCATTCTTCACTGGCATGTCCCTGGCTCCACCGTCCTGTTGTATGCTACAGTCTTTGATCGCCTCCTAGAAAGACTTGGAAAATGACTCTACAATCTCGGCCTTCATAATTGCTCTATCCAAGGTCTCAGGGGCAGCACTGAACAGCTCTTTCCTCAACTCCGGATCGCTCCACTTTATCCGTCCGTGGAGGTGCCAACGCAACTAATCGCTTGATGTCTTCCCCAAGTCATGAAGATTTTCTCCAGGCATCTGTTCCCGATTATTCAATTCCATAAAAAATGTCTCCAAACACTGTCTTGGTCCGAACTCTTTCACTATCATCGCCACCATCTCATCATAAGTCAATTCTCCGGGTGAAACGTCATTTACACTCAGCACCGACAGCGCATCACCTTGGCAGCTAGTAAATAATCGTATGGCTTCTTTACTATCCGACCATCTATTGAATCTCCGACAAGCTTCGAACTGTAAGATGAAATCTTTCCAAGGACCCTTCGCAGCAAACTTTGGTGGTTTCACCTCACCTCTCCTTGGGCCGGATTCATCTTTAGATTCACTTTCATTCCGCACTCTTCTCGAGTCACGTTTCGATGTAGGCCTACAATCTAGTCGAGTCTCACATAATATCACCTTCCATGTAGACCTACCATGTACATGACGACCACATTTTTTTCTTTCCCTATCGTTCATTCCCATGCGTCCGGTCAACATGGAGTCACGTTTCTCAATGCTTCTCGGGACTGAAGGCTTACATGAACCACTGTCACGTCTGTGATATGCTACTAGCGTGCTTCTCATCCTCCACACGTTTTCTCCTGACTAGCCTTTCACGTTCACTCTTGGTCTTCTTTACTGGTCATGGGCTTCCATCTCCTGTTGTTGCGTTGCCAACTTCATGGTACGTCGCTGTCTGCTTTTTCCAGATACCATGGGTTCAGGCGAAACCACTTCAAGTTTCGGTACGTTGTTAACTCGTTTGACTTTGGCAGCCGTCTGACTCTTCCTGACCAATCTGCGTGAAACCATGTCATGCTTAGGTACAACGCTAACTTGTCTTTCTTCCTTAGCCATCCGCTTCTTCCTAGCGTTGAACTTTTCTCTTTCCAACTTGCTGTTCTTTATTCAACTTCTGTAATTCTTTTCCCAACGCTGACAGTTGACGTTCTTCAATTTTTCGTCTAGCAGCCTCCAACAGTGCCTTCGGACTTGACTCTGTACCCGTACCACCATCATCTGGTGTTTTAGGCTTTTCCCTTTAGTTGCCGTCTCTTCATAAAAATCATCCTTGTGAGACAACCTCTCATCTTCTGACATCGACCTGTATCTGTCCTTAATGACTTCTGTCCAACCGTCATCCTTCGATTCAACTTATTTTCTACGCCACTAGCGCCCCATACACTTTCGGTAGAATCCGATATGGTCGATCAGTACCGTCACTGTTGAATTCAGTTTCAGATATACTTTCGTCCAGAGCCTCGAATCATCACTAGAGTCCATTTGACTTCTGAAGAATGTTCAGTACCATCACCGTTGTGAGAGTCAACTCATTTTCGTCGTCCACTGACCGATCTTCACTCGAGCTATATTGATCTTCTGACGAGTCCCAATTGCGTCCAGAAACATCAGTGTTGTACGAGTCAACGACTTTAACGTTCAACTCAGAGTCAACGGCTTTAACGTCTGACTCACTCACGTCCGTAGACCAATCTTCACTGCTACAACTTGATTGTCTGTGATCTCCATAGGCCTTCATATACGCCATCCTTAACTTTCCTCTCCAATCGCCACTGTCCGCCATCTGTCAGTCTGTACATCCCAAAAAATAAGCAATCCCACCGCTGCCACCACTTGTAGCGGGATCGGGACGGCCTCCACCATGAACAACCAGATTTAGGTTGGTAGCGTAGCACTGGTAGTTGGTAATGCGACACCACGGCTCGTTGGATAAATAGAATTACCCGTTTGCGAGGCGAAATACAGACTGACGAATTGCGGTTTAATGTCAACACAATGCATTTACACTGTTCACAGCTACATTTGTCTCAATCATTCACATTGACAATACATCACTTCACCAATGATTAGTGTTCTGCCCTGATTTTAGTGCTGTAGTAATTAACTTGAATTTGATACCCGACTAGCTGGACTCCCTGATTGATTCTCCCTGACTGATCTTCCCTCTTTAAATTAATGTTAATTCAGAAGATAACCTGTCATCCCCGGGCTGTCATCTAATTACGGACTAGGGTTTTGTTTTAATGTATAGCGGTGTCGCTGTATAGCGCCCTCACCAATTCAGAGTCTAAAAGGTACCGTATTGCACCCGGCGGCGGACGTTTTTCTCGATCCCATCACAGTTGCATAATAAATAATAAATGGTACAAGTAGTAGGGAGAATTCAGAATGATAAATCGTACGTACATACGTACTCGCGATCACCGGCACTTGGCCCAAGAATAGATTCTTTACTAGTTTCGCAAACAAAGACCCCTTTCGGGGGCTTTAGCAACACTTAACAGTCCTTCGCTCACTCAGTGAAGGACCAAAAAAGAGTGCCCCCTATTTTTGGGCCACCCCTTTTTTTACCGTGCACACCGTGAACCCTCATGATGGGACTTAATATTTTGTCCACTTTGGCCCGTATACAGGCCAAAGTGGACAAAATATTAAGGGTCCCTTGAGGGCCCACTGTGGGCCCACTGTGGGCCCGCGATCGATGTTGGCAAGTCATTAGAACTCTCACAGCTTTTCATGGAACCCTTTTTTCATATTTTAGGGTTCTATAAGGAACCATTGACTCAGGAAGAACCTGTCACTAAAGCTCACTAATTAAAGGGACATAAAGTGGTGCTGACAATTTTAAGTGTTTAAAATTTACTTCAGAATTCAAGATGAACGTTAAAAATTGCCATTATTGTTGTTTCTACTAACAAAAACACAGCAAAACTTGATTAAAACAATACCGTCGCTATTTATTGAAAAAACGCCCTCTATACAAATGTGGTTCGCGTTATGTATCACGCGTACTGCAGGAAGATACCGTCGGACGTAAAATGCTGATCTGCTGGAGATCAGCATTTTTGAATCGACGTTTTAATTGTTGTACAAAGAGGGCTGATTTTTCTTAATCCTTAATTTATAGGTGTAAAGTTCATACATGTAAAACAATTGTAAAATATATACAAATCCCAGTTTTTATCATATATTTTGTAATTGAGGGCGCTGCCTCCACCACATCTCTTAATGCCCCTTTAGGGACCGTTCATTATTTATGGTGGAGGGGGGGGGGGGTTGGGACAAATTCGAGACTCGTATGTCAAAATTACCTAACCCCCCCTACAGCTGAAACTGAAAATTACATGACCCCCCCTACTAAACAATAGATTTTTACACAACCCCCCCCCCCTCAAAATCAACTTGTCACATACTTGGGGGATGTATTTTTCTTGTGTCCATGGATTCGTTGGTTGTGCCCTCTGAACGGCCAATATTTAATGACTAACTACATTGCGAGCGTAGCGATGCGGAACATTTGTCATATTTATACATTTTGGGTGCTTTTGTGAGTCTTTATAACCCCCAAAAAGGGTAAGCTTTAGAATACCCTACCATTCTTATTCCTCACTGTGTAAGTGTATGGGTCGTTCTTTAAAAGTCCCCATTGAAGACATGCAGTGGTAGGGTATACTAAAGGAACTCTGAAAAAAATTAGAACATCCTGACAAAAACGTATGAAATATTCTACTTTTGTGAGCTTTGGTGCAGAGCTGAGAGTGAGACGAGGTGAAAAGCATGCAAGAAATTACCGTTTTTAATCATATTGTTGGATTTTGGAACATGGCCTAGGCTAATTAACATGTTTTCAACCATTGATGATTAGGTGTTTTTCCAATCGTCCGAGCAGGGCGTGCACAAAAAAAGATTTGCTGTACGAAAGTAGTCTCATCATAAGTAGCCTATGTTTTGAAGTTGAAAGGTCGTAAGAAAATGTGCGCGAAGCGCAGAAAAAAATGGCATTTACACTCCAAAATAGCCTCTAAAATCACCCCAATCACTACCATCTTTATAGTAAAAAAAGTTACACAACCCCCCCTGTTTAAGAATACAAAGTTACATAACCCCCCCTATTTCAACATATGAAAGTTACATGACCCCCCCTATATTTTACCCCCCCCCCCCCCCTCCACCATAAATAATGAACGGGTGGTGGTTCGAATCCTATGCGCTGTACGTTCATAACCCCCCCCCACACCCCCCCCCCCCCCCACCCCCCCCCCCCCCCCCCCCCCCCCCCCCACCCCCACCCGAGTATAGAAAAATGGAACACAGCACAAAGAAACCCATATTTCACTAATATTTATTTATAGTCAAAAATCGAATATTGATTGAGTCATTGACGGGAGTGACCAAAAATACCAAAACTCTGAGATCAGTGATAATTTTAATGCGTAATAGCAATGCGCAGTATAAAAGCCCTTCATGAAAGGCGAGGAAACCCGACACTGTGGTTTAGCATAGGCACCAACGCCCCGGTGCTGATTTAAAATTACAAAAAATGTTCTCGAATCTATTCTACCATATTCTTAAAAGCTCATCCAGAAATTGGTAAGTTTTACCTAATACGATTCAATGATTCAATAACTTAACAAACTACTCCAAAAATATTTTCTAATTCGATTGATTTAGGTGTTATTTTCAATTGATGGCAATCTTGCTAATTAATTTCCAGAAACATTGTCGATCGTTGCTGATGCCGGGAAGTTAATGAATGACATGGAAAGTGAATGAAAACGGATACAAATTGCTGAAATTTAGTCCAATGTATAATTGTAACGTCAAAATCATACATTTCGTATCATAAAGCTGACACTCGTCAACTCTTCAGCGAAGTTTCGGTGTGTAAATTGGTAAGGAACACTGGTTTTTGGAACATTTATATTTGCGGTACGTCATGTAAAATGTACGTAAACAGGAAGTGAATTAATTTTGACGGATTCCCCATAGAGAATCATTGCCTATTTAAATAGAGAAATAATAATTGGGTGACAGCCAGCAGTACTGAACTGAATCAATGACGAACGAAATGTTCAAATATTATTAAATATTAGTCTAGGTTTGTACTTTACCATAGGGCTATATTATTTTATTTATGAACTAAAAATAAAAACCGTCAGTCAGATTCACTTCAAGTTCAGACCTACAGAATTTGGCAATCCTGTGACTGTAACTGAAGCCTGTCCTGTGTAGCCTGTAGGCCTGGCTACATGTATAATAATTAATATAATAATTTAGGCTAAAATAAATTTTAAAAAGTTAATTTAAAGGAATAAATCGTATGAATAAGTTCATGACGAAATGTACAGTTAATTCATGCATGAAGTAAACGGTTTATTCCATCAAATTCAAATCAATTTATCTCCCTAATAAAATACAGCCTACAGGATTGCCCAGAATTTTGCTCCTCTCCAACGCTGTATGGTGCGACTAATTCACTCGCATAGCTAGGCGACCATTTTTTTTCTGATGCGACCACTTTTTCAAACCTAAGCACGAGTGGCGATAAAATATTTAAGCTTTCAGTCGCCAACACCAAATACTTTGCCAAGCTAAAAGCCTTGTGCTTGTCATATATTGTTGAAAGCAGTATTAAAATTAAGGCAGGCCTTTGGGCTAAATGCCCGTGAAAATCAGCTCGGGCCCGCTGAAATGTCAGTGTACCAAGTCACAATAAAACAACGAAAGTAATCTGCGATAAATCTGTATCCGTTTCAAAAACACAGTTCCAAATACGTATTTGCAATAGGCAAGCGAAGTTCTCACACGAGGCTATTAAATGAACCTAGAAATTGGCGCAAATTCCCACTCTGGCATTTAATAAATGAAGCTCGTAATTAGAGACACGGTTCAAAAGGTCAACTTAAAACTACGCATACTATAATACGTGGAGGCGACGACCTGTGAATCATGCCGTCACACGGGTTTATGTATTATAAATCAGCTATTAAACTCCCTGAGCTGACGAAAAATGGTTCTGTGAGAGATGTCACATTATGCGATCGCGATGTGAAAGGTATATGAAACGATTGCAGAATAAAATAAGACTGATTCAAATGATAAATTTTGATGGCGATCTTTTTATGTATGAATCTATTTTTGATTTTGAATTGTTAATCTTTCAACCAGACGCACGCATCGCATCCCAGGTACAATTTGTCGGACAGAAAAAGCAGGAAATGCTGGCGCCAAATCTCTTTTGCTTGGGAGCCAAATTTGGGCTCCTATTTTTTTAAACTTAGGAGCCAGTGGCTCCACAATGCGATTTTGCACCATACAGGGTTGCTCCTCTCCCTCCGCTCCAGGTTTTTCATGTTTATTATAATTTAGGCCTAGCTAGGCATGTTCATAAAATTTTGAAAATAAAAGTATTTCTTTGAAAATAGAATAGGCCTAGGCCCTACATGGAAACAAAGTACTTTACAATACAAAATGATGGTTCAACCATGTCTGCAGGCTGAATAATAAAAAAAGTTATAAACCAAAAGTAGTTTGCCTCATATTAATTATTATATTAATTATTATATTGCTAAAAACTCGGATTGATTGATCAAATATTTCTCTCTGTGAAATAAACGTCAGTAACTCAATCAGCTGTTCTTACAATGTTTTATTTGGATCATCTAGAAAACTGATTTAAAGTAAGCTTAAGTAATTACAGTCTTACACATGCAAGATTATGTTGACAGTGATCAAAAATTATAAAGTGTCAAATTTAAAAAACATTGCGTCCCCAGATGGAAAAACGCAGTGTGGTTGAAAGCCTGGTGTAATATACTGATGACGTGACATAGCGATGCATGTGTAACGGCAGTACAAGTCGGCCTCTTTTTGTGTGCGTGGCAATGGTCGTGTCATTTCATTGTGTTTTCTAACCGTTGACTCTGTTCCTGACAGACACATGAATGATTCGTAACGTCAGGGTTGTAGCTAGCCACATTTTAGTGCCGGCTAAAATCTCACACATTTATCGCCACGCTCTTGCATTCTCTGCCATTTTGTGGTATTTGATGTACATTTACTCAAATTTTGAGTCTTAGAGCTGGTTAATTTGCCTGAAAATTGCTGTGAGTGCCGGTTGTTTAGCCTTAGTGACCGACCAGTGTAGCTACATCCCTGCGTAACGTGTACCATTGAATTGGAAACAGCAGAGTCTCAGTCAGTCAGTGTTTTGCCTACACAAATCTGCATTGAGACTAATGAAGGCACATGATAATTGTTGTTTGCCACTATTTTCTGGAGTTTGACCGAGTGGCGCATCTCTTTTAAATTTCAATATTTTAAAAGGAAAAAAATAGCCGATGTCTGTGCGTGCATTCAGGGCTCATCGGAAGTTGCCTTGATGCCCTCAATTTCTGGACCAAGCACAGAAGCAATCAATTTATTCACCACACATGCGTTTAGTCGATTATACGAGGCATGAAAAAACATGTACGGAATTGAATTGACTGCATTTTACTTGTGTGTATTTTGAGGTTCGTGTTAAAAATGAAGTGTTGATTGATCAAGATTTTTTGTTGTTTTGATTTATAACAAATATATTTGACCAATTAAGTCAGGGACTGAGTTTGAAGGCGTGTGATCTCGCGCGCCTCGCCTCGCTACTGCGCGCCTTAAACTGTCTGTGACCGCGCGATTTATCGCGCGCCTTGTGATTGTCCAAAGCTTATTAATCTGATCCCTCCACACGATCGACAGATCACATGCTCTCTTTGACACCTTTTCTTTAAAAATGAAACGGGGAAAAGTCGCCCAAAATTCTCGCAAAAATGTTAAGCCCTGCATTGTAAAATAGATCGCAAAGCTAGAAAAGCATTTTAGATCGTCGTGTAAGCTTTGTGGCCTACCTGAGCCATTCAACGTCAACTCTCCTCATTAAAAAACATGCCAGCGACTGACATGTAAACACCGTAGGCCTACAATTGATGCAGAATAATACCCAGCATGCACTGTAATTCTTTTTATCGGTATTATATGTCAATAAACCATGCGGTTGTTTTTGTTGATGTTGGAAACAATTGAAGCGAATCGCCAATGATGGCGGGGAATAATAAAGTTAAATTCAAGAGTTGAAATTATAAAGACATTGGTTTTACAAAAAACGTACATTAGCGAAGGATCACGTACATTAGCGAAGTTTGATGCGATGTCTGTCGTCCATATGTCAAATTTTACTAGAAACTGTTTCCCAAAACTTGTTTTTCGGTGAGTGTAATTTTATGGATCCGAACAAAAATGCTCTCCTTGATTAGCTGGGAAGAGCTTTTTGTTGCTCTCCTTGATTACCTGAGAAGAGCTCTTTGTTGCTCTCCTACTGCTCCCCTTAAAGGCTCCAGGGGAGTTCTTTACTGCTCTCCTGCTTATTTCAAAACTCAGTCCCTGTTAAGTAGGCTAAAATTGATTTACAATGTACAATCGCTAACCAAAACCTGAAAATGATGATGCGTACATGATGCTCAATGCTGCGCCTACTGTACATCGTTACTTCGTGAATATATACATGTACACTTGTGATATTTTGGGAGGCATGCAAAAGTAGGCCTACATTGTATGTCCGCAATTATATCATGATAGGCCAAATTTCAACCATGTGATAGTTTTTACTATCATTATGGCTGGACAAGAATAATGCGATATCATGATATAAAACAAATATTGAATGCCTTTTGTTTGTGCAATAGTAAAACTATATCACTCGGTCCAATTGGATTATTCCATTACACTCGGCTTCGCCTCGTGCAATGGAAAAATCCAAATTTGACCTTGTGATATAGTTTTTACTATTACACGCTCAGGCATTAAATATTTGTATATTATATCATGATAGGCCTGATTTCAACCATGTGATAGTTTTTACTATCATTATGGTACTCAATCGATTCCCACCCAAAAATGTCTAGACCCGAATCCGAAAAGGAAAAAAATTGACAAATAATAATAAGCTTACTAAAAAAATAAAACATGTCGGCTAAATAAATCAATCTTATTTAACACAAATTTATAGTGGAGATTCCCTTAACATGGGTATAGTTAGTCAAATCTGTACATTTTTAAAAAATTTATGCTTGCTAAAATTGTGATTTTCGTCGCGGATTTTCGCTTCCGTGTTTGCTGCTGGCATCCATCTTGGAAAACATTGTCAACAAAAGATGGCGCCCTAACAATCAGCCCAGATCATGTTTGGTGAAATTCTGGAATCGTAAAGGTTGATTTTTCAGAGATTATTTCATGTTTTTTTCTCCGCTGTACATGTTATAATTATGTTGTTCATGAAATATGGTGGTGTAGCTTTGTAATGAAAAATGTACTTGAAAACTGGAAAAATGTTGAAGAAAAGTAGGGGAACAAATTGGAGAAAAAAAACCCGGTCCTAATACACCTATCAGTTGTAAGACGCACTATACGACCCCCGGGAGTGGTGCGTCACTTTACCGAGGTGCGTCAACTTCTCATGTACCATGACGCACCCTGTGTCAAAAAAAAGACGGACCATTGCCATCCAAATACGCACCCTCAGTCAACTATCAGCCCATTCGCACCCATGTAAAGTGACGGACCTTTACGCACCCTCCGTCATTTTTTTGACGGACCAAAGACTGCCACTGACGTACCCTCCGTCAAGAATTATTGGTAAACGACGCACCCACGACGCACCTCTCCCGGGGGTCGTATAGTGCGTCTTACAACTGATAGGTGTATAATTTAACATCTTTTTGGACCGGGCAGGCGCTGAGGGCAACACAAAAATAAAAATTGTGCCTAATATATATGGACTTGTGAAACATAATGCGCATGCTCACAATGAGATCATTCAATGTAAGAGAACGTTCTGATTGTGCACAAAATATTCTAAGGCACCTGATTCTGGGTTCTGTTTGATGGATGATGAAAGGATAGGTACCGTATTATCCCTATTAAGCGCCCATGTCCTAATAAGCGCTCATCCCCTTTTTCTCAGGTGACTTTAAAAATATAGGCTAATTAACCGCCCACCCAAAAAATAAGCTTATTTACTAGCCTTACTTAAAAGTTACTCACATCACACGAAGTCTCGGACTACAAATTACTTGAAAATAAAGAGGAAATTGTGGTTATTTTAACTTCAGACATACTTGACATATTGTTTGTGATCCAAAAGTGAACTTAAACCATGTGTTATGCCTTCAAATAGCAACAGAAACCATCCGATATACGCACGTTTCGTGTTTATTGTCATTCGTGGAGGCCGCCATCTTGAATTGCGAAACATTGAATTTTACAGTCTTGGGACGTAAAGGTTTTCAATTTACATCACAAATTTATACCAAAACATGACCAACTGGTAGAGAGTCTGTGCGTGTTACACCATTTTAAAGGGGGCTTCAAAATGATCTTGTTTGTGCTTTACATAAAAATTACATCATTTAAGGGCAGTTTTCATTAATATGTTGTGTGTTTGCTGCTTCGTAAATGGATATCAAAAACAATTTATCTTAGTCTTACTTCGCTTCAGATACCTCTTGAATGTTTGCAGAATATAGCCCTTTGTTTAACCACTTCCCAGCTAACTGTAGTGCACTGCAAGTGAAAGCTGTGTGCTAAGCCAATACAAGGTCATGCCACTGCTATACATTTGTACTAGCTACTGCATGAGTGAATATTTTTTTTCAATTTCGAGGTCTGATTCAACCTCTAATTCATCGAATTCGAACCAAAACAGGATTCAGAATCACTCCCAAAGTCATCCTGATATTCCTCACTGTTATCACTATCACTGTCATCATTGAAATCCCGTGATTTATCAACATTTCTTTGGTCAGAATGCTTGCGATTCTGTGCAATCGTAAATTTACGTAAACAAATGTGACTTTCAACTTTGACCCGCTGTATTATTTTTCCTATCCATCGTATACACAAATGAAATAGTGCCCTCTGTTGGCCATTTATTTATCTTCAGGCTGTCGTGCGAATGGAGTCTCCAGCAGGTGTAGGACGCATTTTATAAAGGTTTTTTAAAAAAAAAATCAGACTTTTGGCACGTCCATTGACGTGCTCAGCACAGCGCTATTGACTCATTCAGCACGTCTATTGACGTGCTCAGCTGGGAAGTGGTTAAAAGATTGCCTCAATTTTTTAGAACAAATTATTGCTTACCATTTTTAAAAATGACGCACTCTAGACAATGTCTGGTACACCAACGGGATATTTTATTTGAATTGTTTGCATTTCAGATTTTACAAAGCTAATGTTTGTAACTTTTCCCCCTCTCCTTACAGATTGTTGCTTGAAGATTCTTCTCCGTTAGAGTTCATTAACACCCCAGTTTGGTGGTGTCATCATATCCTCCATTCAGTAGCCAAGTGTGTCCACCATGCAGACGATTAAGTGCGTGGTAGTTGGTGATGGAGCAGTGGGTAAAACCTGCTTACTCATATCATATACAACCAACAAATTCCCGTCAGAATATGTTCCAACAGTAAGTAACACATCATTGATGAGATGTCATCGAGGGGGCAATCACCCAGGGGCAGAAACTTTATTGATGTCATCAAGGAGGAAATCTGGGAAGCTTCTCCCAAGAAATGATGGTAGTTGGAGGGAAATGTTGGTATTATTGGGGGGGGGGGGGGAGATATATTTGGCTGTCTTTATACAAAAATATGTAAAAAATGTGGGGAAATTGGCTTGCTTCCCAGGAACTAAATATGTTTTTCCAACCCTGGTCTATGTTATGTACTTCAATACACTCATACAGGCAGTATGTACCCTAACCATCCTACATACTACAAATCCCTACTGTGCTAGCTGCTGGGTACCACACACTCGCCTGGCCACGATCCGATGGGCTATCAAATTAGGCATGAGTTATCCCGTGTAATTTCTCTTATGTGACACGAGTCATTGTATAGTCTATATGGGCGTATAACGTGTACCCGTATCCTCTGGCAACAGCATTCGCATCCATCTGCGAGGTTTGGTCCTTTCGGTGCACCACGCAAAAGGAATCACATAATTAACAATGGCGGCCCGTATCTATGAAAATCATGAAATCCATCGTATGTGAAATAAGGGTAAACTCCACATTATTTAGCAGTAATAAGGCATGGAATCATTGTTTTTAATGAATTTTCATGCACATAGTCAAAATAAAAGGCTAATAATCCGTTAATTTCCTTGTATATTCTGCCGTTTTATTACTAAAATTTGTTAGTTTAAACTTCAAGCTTATTGTAAAAACAAGATCCTGTACATACCGACCGTGTTTTGCTTACGGGACATGGGTTATGCGTGCGTGTCCCGGTTGACCCGTGTAACGTGCGCATACCTATATCAAATGGCAAAAAACCCACTTAAGTCTTTTTTAAGCTGACCAGTTAGCGCAGCAGCTGGTAAGTCGTCTGGCTTGCATGAAAGCCGCCTGGGTTCGTTCCCCAGCGCATTGTGAGACACAACGGCTTTTACAACGGGTATTCATAATATAGGTTTTAGGTTAAAAGTTTAACAGGTTCGTCGTCGGACAAATTTAAAACTGTCAAGCTTTCTTCAGGATTAGTTCTGACTTCTTTAGGACCAAATTGTCATAAGCAAAGCATGAAAGAGAGGAATGGCTATTAACTTAACTTGTTTCAGTGTGTATATAGCTCACAAAATGCTTAACAATTTTGTGAAGGTGTGAAGTTAATTAATATATGATTATTCAGTGGGTTGTTGTAACAACTGGATCAATCTTACATGTGTTCAATTCCACTTAACCTCCGGAGGGGTTAATGTTAAAATACATATCAATTATTTTTCTATTTTATTACCATGCTAGTTTAAAGCCATCGATCTTTGTTTATAATGTGGTGTGTTTTGTCTCTTCTAATTCAGGTATTTGATAATTATGCAGTCACCGTAATGATTGGCGGTGAACCTTACACATTGGGTCTTTTTGATACAGCAGGTGAGTGAGAGTAGAGATATACTGTAAAAGTTGAAATTTTCGCGCATGTACATTTTCGCGCTTGGCACATTTTGAACAATTTTGCTTGTTTTTATTTTTGCAATTTTCAGCTTCTTTACATATAGACCTACATACAAAATGAACATATTCACGTGTTTTTATTCACGCTTGCTGATTTTGGCACAGTCAGTACGAGAGTCGGCCCTTGTGAGGGCTCAAACCTGGGTCACTGGTATGGGAGTTCAGGCGATTGAGTATCAAACAAGGGGTCAACCTCCCGAAAAAACAAACCAGGTATAACTTTCTATGATAGATCACACACAAAATTGTCAATCTGCCATCTGGAATTGGTTTTTGGAGGTATGTTTATGGGAATTTGTTTGTTTTCCAAACTAAAATGGACAAGAATCCATCAAAATGTTTAGCAAGTTGATATAATATACACCCAGTTCTTTCAATGTTACTCAACAAAGATAGATTAGCAGTAGTATATGATCCACCCATCCTTCCTTGTTTCACAGCTACTATATATACTCCACTTCCTTGATGTCAGGAAGTCGATTACATCCCGAGTGAAAAGAAGTTAATTGAGACAGTCAAGTAATATGATACAGTTACTAAAGGTTCAGTCAGTGACCAAATTGGCGAACCTGCTTGCAACAGTAAATGAATTTGTGAGAACGTGGGTAAGCCTCCAAATAAGGGTGCATGTACAAGGAGCTACTTTTTACTTTTGTGACAGAAATAGATCCTGGTCCTTATACAAAATTTTGAAAACACCAGGAGCCAAAACTTTGCAACCACTGGGTGAAAACATTGCCTGGGTGCCCGCTTATTTGGAGGCTTGAGCGTGGGTGTGCAAAATGTCGCATGGCGTAACATGGTGTATTGTGTGCTTGACGCATGCATAAAAATGTATGCAAGTATGCTTGGATTACTCATGTGCATGGAGAGAACATTTTTAGAACATTAAAGGGGTTTGTCAGAAAAGCTCATAGTTTTACAATCAAACTATAACTGTATCACCGTCACCAAGGATGATTTGTTTTAAATTGTTGTTCCTAACTGAACATCCATTGTGACACTAAGTTCACACTGTCCTTATGCCTTCTTTATCCTTTATTGTGTATGTAATACATGATGACATCTCTTTTCGATATACTTCTCCCTGTTAGAGAACTAATAAATTCAAGTGTTCCCTACTAATCATTGGTCTCTTTGTTTTATTTTGTTTTCCATATTACAGGTCAAGAAGATTATGACAGACTTAGACCCCTTAGTTATCCTCAAACAGATGTCTTCCTTGTTTGTTTTTCAGTTGTCTCACCCTCATCTTTTGAAAATGTAAAAGAGAAGGTAAGGTTATCAATCATTATTTCCCCACGCCCATCCTTTTATTGGTAGGGCAAAATATACTATATAATTGTATCATGGAACTGAAGTGTATCAGGGCTCAAAATGCACAGGGCTGGCTATGCGGCGATTATCCCTTGCAATCCATTGGCAAACGATTTGTTGATGGCAAAAATGCACACATATGAGGGCTACTTTTGGTAAAATCGAATGAAGATAGCCCTCATAATATTGTAAAACCAGAAATCGCACAGGCTGAAAAAGTAGGCAATACGGAAAGCTCCTTGCAGGGAAATTTGATCATTTGGAGGGAAATTTTGGCATTTGGAGGGAAATGTTACTCTTTCATTAAGAAATGCATTCCATTTTGAAGGGAAATTTGTAATCGCTTGCCGGAAGAAAAAAAACATTTTTTCAGGCCATGCAGAAATGTTCCAGTGCATTTAAATTTCGCGAGGAGCACTTAATCACGAAAATACTTACTCACAAAAAATATCATGCTGCGAATATTTCCAATCTACTTTGTAGCAGTGCGTTGCAAAGTTACACAAAGTAACTTTAAAGTTAACTTACGCGAAATTAGATCAGTATTGCTGATTCGTGAAATTTTAAACTCTCGAACATTTATGACAATTTTGACCCCTTCAAAGTTTAGCCCTATCCTTTGATTTTTGCTAGGCCAAAGGCTAATTTATCTCACCATTAACCTTGAACCCCTTACCAGTTCATATATAGCGCAACCAATTAACAGAAGGGATGATAATCCGGTGTCCTGTTTCCTTTACTAAACGCAGTGCCACACTTCCTTTTCAAAACAATAACCTTTTCTGTTGAGATAAAATCTCAATGCAGTTAGGCCAAACAAATTGGATACGTTGTCTCAGCACCTTTTAGCAAAAGAGCTATGTGCTGTGCTTCTTTTTTTTTACAAAAATGAGCTTTGCCCTCTCATTAAAAAAGCAATGAGCGCTGGCCGCTGAGGCAAAGTTTTAAATTATTTTGGCCTTAGTAAAAGTGAATACAGAGAATTGTGTCATTTAACCAGAACCATTTTGTTTTTGTTTTCCTTGTTCGCAGTGGGTACCAGAGATCACACATCACTGTCCTAAAACCCCGTTCCTTCTAGTCGGTACACAAATAGATCTGAGAGACGACGCAGGCACCATAGAAAAATTGTCCAAGAACAAACAGAAACCTATATCAATAGAACAAGGCGAGAAGCTGGCCAAAGAGCTCAAAGCCGTCAAATATGTGGAATGCTCCGCCCTAACACAGGTAATTGGGATGTTGCAATTTTTGAGTGTAATGGCCATTTCTCAAAAGCATTAATATTTTGGCAGGCATGAGAATGTTCATACTCATGGGTGAATTTGGGCTATTTTGTTTTCCAAATTTCTGCACTTTTATTGTTTGCCCATTTTTTTAAAGCCTTAATTTAATAGTCCTGATTTAAGTCCAGGACCAAGGCTTATTTTCCCCTGTTTTAAAACTTAACGTAAAAGATTTAAAACAAACTCAAAGCTGAGGATCTGACCATGCTGGAAGTGTTTTATTTTCAAATTCTGTCACAAAATGATTAACTAAAATTAAAGGTCTGTCCTAGTTGGACTTAAACAAGGACAAACATTTTAAGCCAGGACTAAATTCTTTGTGAGTACAGGACACTATTATTCATAAACTGAAAGTCATCCTCAACATTCAGCCAAAATAAGTGCAATTAGCCCAAAAGTCTCAAGAAAAAACCCAGAAACTCAATAAATGATCGAGTCTAAAACACAATATATTGGCCTTTAAATTAAAAGGTCAATCAAAATGATGATTCAAGTATGCTTTACTTGATGGAGCATTTTTAGAAAATAAAATGTAAAAAATGATTACTCTTAAATATTATCCAGGGAAAAAGATATTCATAAAACTAATCAAAATTGCCAGTGCTTCTTTTTTAGTGTGGGATGAACTATATGTGGATGACGCGTTACTACGTAACAGGTGTAACTCCTCAACTCGGTATCCGTCTGGGACTCAGTTGAGAGGTCTGAACACACAAAAGTTATCAGTGCTTATGCTATCGACCTATTGAGGTTATGTGTGCGAGTCCGAGTAACACCTGTGACATATAGGCCTTCCGGGTAGTAACCTGCAATCATAAGTATGATACAAATTATACAAGTTTAGAAATTCTTTATTTTGTTTCCTGGGCAATATATTAAAGGTTAATTCTTTTTGTATTTTTTTAACAATATTCTCCATTGAATACAACATACACGAATCACCATGTTGACCTTTAAAACATTCATCATCAATTCCTGTGTTACATAAGTCACCAAATTCTGTATTACACAACAAATAGAGAAGCAGAAGTCCTGAACCTAAATACTATTCTAATTGGAAATGTTTGTGGAAGTAAACCAACGACCAACTGTCAGTTTATATAATTTTTCGTTATATTTTATTTTAACTCAAATCCATTACACTTAATTGAAATTCTATAACATTAACTTAATTGCACAAGATAAATTAATTTGTATGCCTTTTGTGAATGGTCTTTTCAATGAGCTTTAAATTCATTTTGCCCAGCAATCACACCGGTGCGCACACATCTGATCATTTTTTCACTTCAATGGCAAATTACAGGTGTTGTTTGTAGCCAAGACCACAAGCCTTTGTTTCTTAATTGGACATGAGTCATGATGTATCATTTAGTTGCCATGACATCGCATCGAGTCAATAAATTATACACCAACTGAATGTGTCACACCTTGTTTTTGATGGTGGATACCGGAAAAGTGGAAATATTTGTGCTACATTTATTTTCGCAGTCGAACTAGCTACAGAAAAAATAATATCAGACAAATATATTTCTTTTGCGTATATGTCTGTCTACATGTACGTTGAAGCTACAAATCATGAATTTCAAAACATGCAAAATAGTTGAAAATCTGCAAACCACGAAAAATTAGTCATGCAAAAGTTACCACTTTTACAGTAATGCAATTGACAACAATTTATTAGGCACTGACCAACTGAATAAAGTATTCATATGGCATTAGTGCTTAGGATAGAGGTTTGGGTTTGAGGGGAGGGTGGGGGTTTGATTTTTGGCTGTTTATTTGTGAAAATTAGTCATTCTGACCCAAATAATGTGGCCACCATCCAAGGCTCAAGATAAGCGGGCGCTGGGCGATTTTTACCCCGGTCCTCCTGCTAAGCACATGGTAATTAAAAATGTAAACCACTGTATTTTGATGATCTCAATGGGTAAACTCTCAAGGTTGAAAACAAAAAAGATGGCCATAAATTGTGCTAGCGCAGTGATTAAGGCACCAAAACTCTTCAGTAAAAATTTTAAGAATTATAAGTGAGGGTATTTTTCCCTTTGTATAGGGTGAGTGAAAACATTATGTTATCTCATATTTATAGCAAATAGCTAATCCTCTTCTTTTCCATATGCTTATCTGTTACAGAAAGGACTAAAGAATGTATTTGACGAAGCCATCCTGGCAGCGTTGGAACCCCCAGAACCACCAAAAAAGAAGAGGTGCTCCGTATTGTAGTTTTCTTACACCAACATTTATGTCCTTTTAGAATTTTTGTGTATTGTTTTTGCGTCTCACATTGCAATCATGTCTAGAGTGTACTTTGGATCCCAGGTGTGCACCAACTATACGGTAAAATTAAACCTTGTATAATAACCAAATGGTGTGTTTTATTCTGTCAAAGACTTGAAACAAGTGTGGGAACTAAAGTACACTTTCCCTAAACACAGTGGTTATATTACGCTCTCGTTTTTTCCAGTCCTATGTTATCACATTTCGATACAGCACATGATTGCATTATCTGTGTGATAACACTTTCCGCGCGGCTATTGGTGTAACCATACAATGCAGATTTTTCAGAACTTTCATGGTCTATCTCGAGGATTACTGTACCAATACTAGGCATGTTTGTACTTATTTGAATGCATTTCTCATGGTGATTCCAAATCTTTAAGTCTTCACGGTGCATAATGTGCAATTACAATGAGACGCATGTCTTACTTAAATGACTTCACTGTGTGATGTAGTCCAAACAGCATGTCACAAAACTGTTGACCTTATTGATAGATATTGAGGAAGGTATTAATTTACTACTATATAACTTGATGTTCTAGCAACCAATCCCCTTGTGAATTTTTAATTCAGATGATGCATCTCGGCAAGGATGGAGACCAAGAACCGAATAACACCATTGTCATGGTTGCAATGTGTTTGGCGCATGCAAAAATGTCCCACACTTCCATTTGTTTATTTGTTAATAGAGCCATGTAATATTTTGTAAATGTTTTCCTCTCTGGGTTCAGATTAAATTAATCTTATTTCTGTTTCATTACCAATTCCTTTTTGTCTCTTTAAATCTATCTTTTCCTTCTTATGTTATTTTTCCCCCTTTTTCCCCCCTTTTTGTTATCAATGAAGTGTCTCCCAAATCTGTACCTTTGACCCAAGATTTTATGGTTTGTTTACAGGCTCTTGAGGCCAAAAAAAAGGTTTGTCTCAGATGACACGAGAGACTGAAAATCTAATGCGATCTGCGGATTTTTAAAATCATTTTTTAAAATCTACCTGATTTTTGATGAAATGAAAAGAAAAGAAGGAAAAAAACCATGGGGAAACAAGTTAACGCCGGCGGTTCTTGTAATGCGCGCGGGTCATTTGAGACGAACCTTTTTTTGTTGTTGGCCTGATCATACACTTTTTTCTTCACCATCATCTGTATGTTGTACAAGCAACACACAATGTGAGTGTTTTCTCTTTTCATCACCCTATACAGGGCAAAGGTCAAGTGCTGGCTGATGCTATTTATGTGCTTTATACAAACCAATGTCTGCTCAGTAATTGATGTATTATGTACACCATTTGTTATCTTTCAAATGAAGCCCGAAAGGGCAGGGAGAAAGTAGTGACGTATGTTTAGACAAAAGATAATACCAAATAGGGCTTGTTGGGAAATGATGAAATTCATGGAGAAAAGTTGTGTGGTTGTTTTTTAATGGAATAGTATTAAGTTATAGTATCAAAGGCTAACTAAACATAGCCAAAACTAGACTGACACCTGCTTCAGTCTAGTTCCAGGGGAAAGGAAATATCTTTAACTCACCCATAGAGCAATGATGTTGAAAAAGACAAAATGCCTATCACTGGGCACCGCACTGGATGGGCTTGCAAGTTATTTCTTAATGAAATGTCTAAAACTTTAGTGGTGTTAAAAGATTTATTCAAAATAGTTGATCGGAAACCTACTTGTTTTTGAGAGGTTTATTCATGTTTTTATCAAAAAATTACAGAAAACTTGTCATTTTCCCCAACTTTTGAATGCCTTGCCCAAGTGGGGGACTAGCAGGCATAATATTAATTGTATAATAATTTATTACTTGTTCTGCAAGGTACACTATCAAGCATTCAACTTTACGTCTATACTTGTGTTACCTCAAGTTGGGAGGTGACGACAGCATAATATATTAGTGAAGGCATCTTGATATCGTGCACATAATGTCAACGTAACAGCATTGTTTGCATCCACAAGATCAAAGATGAATGTTGGCTGTGGCTTAGAAAGCGCTGCGTCTATCACTAGATTATGCTCAGATGTCACCTCCCAACTTGACACAACACTGACTATAGACTGACTATAGTAGGCTATAATGTCAAATGATCTGCCTGTGTTATTGTAGATATTCATCATTGTTTTTGATATAATCATGTTAATAAAGATAAATTAAGCAAAACCAGTAAACTTTCAAAACAAACCTGATAGTTTCTTGTGAATGGAGATGGAAGGGATCAATGCTTTCATGATCAACTGTTTGGAATATTATAAATCTACAGCAGCTCCATGCAGTGGATAATGTTTGATAAATCATCTTAAGGAGTAAGATGGCCATAAACTTGTCAATATTTCAGATTTTATTTTGAAATTAACTGGCTTTGCTTTAATATCATAATCTGTCAGGGTTTCAATGACGAGGAAAACAGAATTGGCTCAATTAGATCACCCATATTGTTACAGTCTACGCAACTGATGCAACTGTTTTAAGATCCGGACATACAGTTGCTGTTGATGATTGAATATCTTTGGAAGAGGCTGGGGTTTAGGATAAAGCAAAGCACATTTGTATGAATGTATGGAAGGGCCCTTATTTAAATTTTAATTGGACCTTTACTCTCATCTTAAGAATATGATATTTACTACAACTACTATACATATATATAATATAATTTAACAAAAAAAATAGCATTTGATAAGTGATGGTTTTTTTATGGTTCCAGTCACCATTTTATTTCCCCTCATTTTTGTTTTTGTAAAAAGAATAGTTTTGTATGCAAATTGTTCCTTAATCAAGTGCTTAAACAAGATTGCAATTTCTTTTTTTATTTTGTAAGTTGAAACTTATTGGCCAAAGGGGACGGACAGAGTGAGCAATTAGTAGGGACTCATTGAAATACCTAGCCACACATTTGCTAAGAGCATTAGGTATTTCACAAGAAAATGAATCGGTAATAAATCCTCTCTAAATTTAAAATATGTAACATCTTAATTTCAACATTGCCAATTGAATTGATAGTTAATACTATGTTACAATTTGTAATCCCTTTAACAATTTTGAACATGCATGCCTTTTAGAGCAACTGACTGTCAAATATGCATTGTTTTGCTCATTAACTACCAAAGGGATCTTCATTTGAAGTATAGAACAGGAGAAGTCAAAATGACGTCTAGAGCAATATGCTTTTAAAGTGGAGTGCACGCTTGCATCCATAAACATCCATGAGCGCAAATTGGGATTCTCTTTGCATTTGCATGATCCTTACAATTTCCGTGTTTAACTACTGATCCAACTACATAATTAAATATTAACTTATTCAATAGTTGTAGTCAGTAAGGATAAAGCTGAATTGTTATGCAACCATTATATTCATCCCTTTCATGTTTTTCATATATTGTTTATGTACAACTCCAAAGACTTGAGGCACAAATGCAAATTTTGAGGGTGAAATCTTGTTCAAGTTGGTCTTTATTGATAATTATAGTGTGGCCTATTTTTGAAAAGGAGAATCGTTTTTATCTCCATTCATGTCGGTTATTGGCAAGAATGTTAATTTACCCTGTACAATAATGTTGGAGCATATTTCAATGATTGATGCAGCATTTACCTGCAAGTGATCATGTGTATACATAAGATAACACACACCATCACTTGAAAATCTCAAGCACAATACTAAGCTGGTATCTCTTGGATAGTCTCTAACATCACATCACAGTGGTAGATAAACATGTAGATGTACATTAGCTTTGGTCTATGTAAACCCTAAGCTGACAAATGCCTTTGGGACATGTAAACAGGAACAAGTACCAGTTGATCCAACACCAGAATTAGAAAATAGTGAATTATGAACCGGTGTGAGTTAGTATAGTAGTGAAGAAACTGTAATGCTTGTCTCTATGTTGTGTGACAGAAAGAAGAATGATGACTCTGGTCATAGAAATACTGCATCTATGTATGTCTAGATAACGTGCCAGAATTGTGCACTGATATCTGTTCCCAACTTGAGATTACATAGAGTATAAGAACTTGGACCATGGATGCCTGTTTCCTAAAAGACCCATGTGTTTATTATTGAACATAGCAACACAACATTGTAGATTTGGTTGTAAATCCTTACCTGTTGAGTTAAGATAGAGGAGTGAAAATTGAAGATAAGGAGTTGATGTATGCTTATTTATATAGGCATCTAACAAAAGGGTTTCTGTATAATAAACGGGGTACCACACATAGAATTCACGTTATTGCCAATTAACTGTTATCTTTGTTCCCAGGGCAAATGTAGTTCATACTTAGCCATGGATGCATTGAAATCGACATTTCTCATGCTTATCCATCCATGGTTATGTGTATTATTTTACTTTATATACTAGATGTGTAAATACATTGTAACAAAAATATTTGTAAAGTTGCATAAGAATTAAAACAAAAAAAGTTACGGTTAGCATAATAATACGGTAATGAATAAATGATAGAAAGTGCTCTGTTGGCGGATACCATGCTTATAAAATCAATTTTTGGTCTTCTGTGTAGTAATTGTTGTGTGGTGGTAGTAATCTCTGAGATTATTCATTGGAAACATGTCATCATTGAAGTTAAAAGTTTGTCCTATTTCACTATGATGGGATTATGAATTCTTTTATTTCTCATGAGTTGAAAACCTGAGAATTGCCCATATAGGATATGCTAAGCAAGTTGGGGGTGGGGGTGGGCAAAAAAACACCTCTACGGTGTGATATCCTCTTGGACATCTAATAAGGTTTTATTTGATTTGAAAGGTTTCATTTTTTGAAAATTTTACCTTCAAATTTATCAAAGCAATTCATCTAAACTGCTCAAAAAAAGTTCGGAAATTTGTTTTCAATCGGCAATTTTTCAAATATTTCGTGATATATTCATTTTTAGGTCGTCCGTAGGAAGAGACCTTATGGCAGCATCCTTCGTGTGTGTTGTCTGTCAGTCCGTCAACAATTTGGTATACACTTTTTGTTTTGTCCATTTCTTTTCCATACAATAACCAATTGCGACCAAACTTCGGTCATAGATGCAACATGGAAACCTTCATATGTTTATGAGGTCAAAGGTCACATACCAAGGTCATCTGAGGTCAAGATGTAACATTTAGTACACACTTTTTTGTCTTGTCCATTTCTTTTCCATACAATAACCAATTGCAACCAAACTTCGATCATAGATGCAACATGGAAACCTTCATATGTTAATGAGGTCAAAGGTCACATACCAAGGTCATCTGAGGTCAAGATGTAACATTTAGTACACACCTTTTTGTCTTGTCCATTTCTTTTCCATACAACAATGACCAATTGCAACCAAACTCCGGTCATAGATGCAACATGGAAACCTTCATATGTTAATGAGGTCAAAGGTCACATACCAAGGTCAAAGGTCATCTGAGGTCAAGATGTAAAATTGGCTGCATATGTAAAATTGATTACATTTAAACAGATGAAGTACAATTGCAACCAAACTACCCATATAAACGGACGACCTATTTGGGACCGCTGTCCCTATTTTTTGTTTACTATCTATGAAAAGCTGATTTGTTCCTCTTTTCAACGGTACATCATTCGTAGCAATCGCCTGTTTCAGTGCTTAGCCACCTGCTTGTGAATGTGGGGAGGACTCATTCAAAATTCAAAAAATTCATCACTATTTCGTGCTCAAAAGAACAACTCTGTAATCTGTTCATTCAATGAAGTAACATCGAGAACTACAGTGTAAAAACGTTTAAAACTTGTTAACAACTGCTGTTGTTAAAGTATCCTGCTCAAACGAATGTTTAAGCAGGATAATTTAAGAACCCCCGTTGTTTAAAACTGTTTAACAATAGTTTGCTGTGTTGTGGAGAGCTACTCTCGACTTATGTGGCCATATTAAATAGTGATGATTTTGGCACATTCATATTGAGACCTCCCCATATTCCAAGCACGTCGCTGAGCCCTGGGACATGTTCAAATTGTGTTACATATCAATGGGAAAGCTGATGTGTACATCTTTCAGTGATTCCAAATGTGTAGCAATTACTTGTTTTAGAGCTCAGCCACGTGCTTGAGAATGTAGGAGGTCTCAATCCGAATGCCAAAATCATCAATATTTGTCCTCAAAAACAGAGCATCTCTCTACATCACAGCAAAAATGTTGTTTTACAGTTTTCAACAACGGGGTTCTTCAAGTTGCCGCTTAAACAAGTTTTGCGTATTTATACATTTGTCTAGCAGGGTACTTGAACAACGCTATTCGGTTTAAAGGTTTTTAAACAGCATTTCACAGTTTAACACATTGAAGAGTTGTTCTTTTGAGCACAAAATGAAGGTGAATTTGGCACTTTTTGAATGAGACCTCCCCAAATTCACATGCAAGTAGCTAAGGCACTGACACAAGGGATTGCTATGAATGAGGTACCGTTGTAAAGAAGAACACATCAGCTTTTCATTGGTATGAAACAAAATATGAATATATCACGAAATATTTGATAAATTGACGATTGATAACAAATTTCCGATTTTGTTGTTGTTGAGCAGTTTAGAATTGCGACATAATTTACTTAGATGTTTCCTCATAATAGTAGCGATTATATTACAGTGTGATTAAAGGGGTTAGGGTTTCCTGGTATTGTTTAAAACATGTAATTGATGCCCAAATAAGCTAAGTGTCATTTGGGGGTGGGGACGTCGATTGAATTTCAAGCAAGAATATTCGAAATCAATTATGCTTGAAAAGCCAATCCAGGAGATGCTACATCAGCAGCAGCAGCAGCTACACTAATTAAGATGAAGCGCACTTTCTGAATATCACTAAATCAGCCAGTATTGAAAATCACTATGTTTTATGTTTATTGTCATCCTGTGGATTGGTTCTAAGATTGATTTTTAAAAGCTAGTATTAATGACTTTGAATATTCACACCACTAGAAATGTCAGTGATGCCGTTCACATAAAGTGCCCGTTCGTTCTGACTCGCTCTGTAGGGTGCTACACCAACAAATCAGCGGTTGTCAGATAATAAGTCTGTAACAAATATATCTGTGTACATATGAAATTAAATTAAATATCATTACCTTGTTTAGTAATGGTGACCCTCTCGTGTAATGATTTCGTCAACAAAATAAGTAAAAAATACTGCAAGCCACGACTTGCGAATCCCCCTGGCTGGAGATCAACTTAAGTAGGTCAAAGGTCACGTACCCCCGGTGTTCATGCTTCTTTTCTCCAAGGTTGACGTCAATCGGGCAACTTTAACGATTTGACCTTTGAATGATCTTTGACCTCGATGACTTTAATTATTTTTGACATGTTCTCCGCTTTTCATTGCACGATTTAACCCCTTATTGACCTTTGACCTTGGATGACTCTAATGACTGTTGACCTCGGATGACCTCTAATTCATTTTAGACATGTTCCCCCGGTGTTCATGTTTCTTTTCTCCAAGTTTGACGTCAATCGGGCAACTTTTACGATTTGACCTCTGGATGACCTTTGACCTCGGATGACCTCTAATTCTTTTTTGACATGTTCCCCGGTGTTCATTGCACGAATTAACCCCTTGTTGACCATTGACCTTTGATGACCTCTCATGACCGTTGACCTCGGATGACCTCTTATTAACTTAAGACATGTTCACCCAGTGTTCATGTTTCTTTTCTCAAGTTTGAAGTCAATCGGACAACTTTTACGAATTGACCCTGGATGACCTTTGACCTCAGATGACCTCTAATTTATTTTAGACATGTTCACCCGGTGATCATGTTTCTTTTCTCCAAGTTTGAAGTCAATCGGGCAACTTTTACGATTTGACCTCTGGATGACCTTGACCTCAGATGACCTATGCAAATTAGACCCCAAAAATGTTCACCCGGTGTTCATGTTTCTTTTCACCAGTGGCGTAACTAGACTTTTTCATTTGGGGGGAAAGAAGGGGCAGTGACTTGAAATGGGGGGGGGGGGGGGGGGGGGGGGGGTGGGGGGGGGGCTCCATTCCACACCCACACCGATTGATTTCATTTGGGGGGGGGCAAGGGTTCCAAGTGAGTGGGGGGGGGGGGCTCCAGCCCCGCGCTGGTTACGCCACTGCTTTTCTCCAAGTTTGACGTCAATCGGGGCAACGAAGTTTTACGATTTGACCTCTGGATGACCTTTGACCTCAGATGACCTATGCAAATTAGACCCCCAAAAAGCAGCCACGTTATTGACCATGGCCTACCTATCGCTGAAGTAAATCCGTCCATCCGTCCAAAAGATACAGCATTCGGGAAAAAAGCCTAACCAAAGGCACACACGCAGGCACATGCCCACCCACCTTCATTAAACCCCCACCTTAACCCCCAGGCCCGTCAGATGGGGGGTGGGGGCGACGGTGGCGATCGCCCCCCCCCCCCCCCCCTTTGAAAAACTTCCCCGGAAAATTTGACCAAAAACAGAGAAAATCCCCCCTCCCCAAAAAAAATCCCCCTCAAAATATCTCCAAAACTACTTCCGGTATTTTCTGTGCGTCGACCAACAAGAAAGGTAAACTATGACACCATAATGGAACAGAAAAATTAGAAAATCAGCGTGTCTCCGACGGGAAAAAACTAGCTCTATCACTTCCGTGATTTTTTTTTGAAAACGCCCCCCCACCCCCCCCCCCCCCCCTTTGAAAAAAGTGTCTTACGGGCCTTCCCCCCACACTATTAACCCCAACCCACATTACAGGCATGAGAATGTTCAGGATAAAGCAGGAATTCCTGCTTTTTGAAGTCAAAATGTATGCAGTTTTATTTAATTTCAGCCTGTTTTTGGCATTTTGCAGCAATTTCCTGCGTTTTTACTGAACTCCATTCCTATGCCTGACATTAACACCACCTTAAAAACTCCTCCCATCTTAACTCCCCCACCGTCTCCCGTAGCGTTGACCGACTACCGGGGAAGAGTGAGAGAGAAATAGAAGACACCTTTCTGTACATTATACTTACAGACCGTTCTCTGCTTTACAGACCGTTCTCTGCTTTACAGACCGTTCTCTGCTTTCCAATACTATTACACAGACCTTTCTACATTCTAGACACCTTTCTCTAAATTACTGAGACCTTTCTCGATTCTAAACAACTTCCTCAAAATTACTGAGACCTTTCTCCATTCTAGACACCGTTCTCTAAATTACAGAGACCGTTCTCGATTCTAGACACCTTTCTCTAAATTACAGAGACCTTTCTACATTCTAGACACCTTTCTCTGAATTACTGAGGACCTTTCTCCATTTTCTAGTCACCTTTCTCTAAATTACTGAGACCTTTCTCCATTTTCTAGTCACCTTTCTCTAATAACAATTTTTGTCATATTTTGAGATTCCCAGATATCAATTTTCACTTTTACAACGAAGGCCCGTGTTTCTTGATCTTATTGAATGTTAAAAGGATGCATGCTTTATCTTTTTGATACACCACTCTTACTATAACATAGCAAAGCATGTTCATTCATTTAGTCATGATATACTTGCAATAATTGTCACCAATATACCGGGGAAAAGAAGTACATGTTCATGTTAATGCACCAAGCCACACATTATTGGTTAATATTCATGATTTTTAATTCAATCTACATGTATATAAATTTTAGATATCATAAGTATATTTTCAAAACTATTTGTATCATAAGATTGCCTACATTTGCCTGACCACTCCACACAGTTGTATTCATCAAAACTCTCACGAAATATGTCAGTAGGCCTACAACAGGTCAAAACGATTAAACGATGTCGATATTTTGATATCTGGTGCGTTTTGCCCCGGTATCCAGTGGCGTACCGACCGGGGGGGGGGGGGGGCCAGGGGGGGGCAAGTTTCCCCCTGGCTCCAATTACCGGGACGCTAATTCCCAATACCGGGACGCTAAATTTGCATAAGGAAAAAAAAGGACATAAAACACTAAGGACTTGGCATTATTTGTTGACTGTTGTGCTTTTTGGACTGCGAAATATTGTGAGCGTGCGAAATTTTGTGACCGTGCGAACATTGGTGACCGTGCGAAAATTTGTGACTGTGTGAAATTTTATGACCGTGCGAAATTTTGTGACCGTGCGAACTTTTTTTGACTATCTCTGTGATCAATAATTTTGAATACCATTCTTTCCGTTATTTAGGAACTACATTCGTGATCGCGATCGACGGAAGCTATAGGCGTTGGACTGTAATAGTGGTGTGCACCCTAAAGCTCAAATCATCCCGTTTTTTTTACAAACTTCACGTTATATTCCACACAACACATAGATGCAACATTCGAGAGGACAGCACCAGCTAATGTGTCGATTTCGCACACTTTTTGTGCTTGATAGGAACTATTGCTGTATACAACTCTTTGCCGGAAGTTGGATTTCCAGATTGAATTAGTTGTGTTGCGCCCTTGAGTCACTTTCCAAAATGCTTTACTCTACAACATTCACAACTTTGCTCCGGCCCGTCAGGAGTATTACGGAAACTCGTGTTTGCACCCTGTTGCACCCTGTTGATTACATTTGGACTCAATTTGTTACTCAACACGTTTAACTCAAGAGTGTAGGTTAGAGCTCAGATACTACTTAGCTGTCAAATGCCGTTTATGTTGTCGCATTTGCTTATCCTATCCCAAAATATATTCTTTATTTAAGCTAGACATAAAAGTCAAATTTGTGCTATTATGAAAAATGCTTACACATGGATGATTTGTTTCACAAATCTGACACAACTTTGATTTTGATTGCTCAAGCATATCTTTTGAGAGCTAAAGCAAATCCGACAAAACAAACTGTGTCTGAAAGGTAATTTGGTTATATTAAAGCTCATGTATATCAAATATCAAATCCAAATACGAAATATTTAATGTTCAAAACGATTTTTTTTCTAAAAGTGACTGATTTTTAGTAGCCATGGATTGCAAAACCTACCCATTACACATATCAAACTATTCAGTTTCAACCCAAAACACCAACAAATACACCTACAAAATTAAATATGATGTACAAGTCAATGGTGGCTCAGCACAGTCAATACAGATTATCTCAAAATAATCAATTGTCTGTTATGCCGTTTTGTCATGGAGGGCAGTATAGGCCTACTCGTAGTTAATCAAACACATTTCTAGAATTTGGAAAAGTATAGGCCTACATACAATGAAATAACGTTATTTCGGTAAGGGTCGTGTGTATCACTCCCAAGTATGTAAATGAGAATGATATGAATAATGTATATAATATGTAAATATATGTAAATTAATGTTAATGTTACCATTCATATGTAAATTATATGCAAATTAATGTAAATACATGGTTCTACCGTTCTATCCTGTGCTTACTTGTGCTAACCTGGTGCTTACCTGTGCTAACCTGTCACCCACCGACATTTACCGTCCTTTCCTGTCATTTACCGCCCTTTCCTGTCATTTACCGTCCTTTCCTGTCATTTACCGTCATTACCGGCCGTCCTTTCCTGTCATTTACCGTCCTTTCCTGTCATTTACCGTCCTTTCCCGTCATTTACCGTCCTTTCTGTCATTTACCGTCCTTTCCCGTCATTTACCGTCCTTTCCTGTCATTTACTGTCATTCAGCGTCTTCTACCGTCCTTTCCTGTCATTTACCGTCCTTTCATGTCATTAACCGTCCTTTCCTGTCATTTACCGTACTTTCCGTCATTTACCGCCCTTCCTGTCATTTACCGTCCTTTCCCGTCATTACCGTCCTTTCCTGTCATTTACCGTCCTTTCCTGTCATTTACCGTCCTTTCCTGTCATTTACTGTCATCAGCGTCTTTCTACCGTCCTTTCCTGTCATTTACCGTCCTTTCCTATCATTTACTGTCATTCAGCGTCTTCTACTGTCCTTTCCTGTCATTTATCGTCCTTTCGTGTCATTTACTGTCATTCAGCGTCCTTTCCTGTCATTTACCGTCCTTTCCTGTCATTTACCGTCCTTTTCCTGTCATTTAACGTCCTTTCTTGTCATTTACCGTCCTTTCCTGTCATTTACTGTCATCAGAGTCTTCTACGTCCTTTCCTGTCATTTACCGTCCTTTCCTGTCATTTACTGTCATTCAGCGTCTTCTACGTCCTTTCCTGTCATTTATCGTCCTTTCGTGTCATTTACTGTCATTCAGCGTCCTTTCCTGTCATTTACCGTCCTTTCCTGTCATTTACCGTCCTTTCCTGTCATTTACTGTCATTCAGCGTCTTCTACCGTCCTTTCCCGTCATTTACCGTCCTTTCCTGTCATTTACCGTCCTTTCCCGTCATTTACCGTCCTTTCCTGTCATTTACTGTCATTCAGCGTCTTCTACCGTCCTTTCCTGTCATTTACCGTCCTTTCCTGTCATTAACCGTCCTTTCCTGTCATTTACCGTACTTTCCTGTCATTTACCGCCCTTCCTGTCATTTACCGTCCTTTCCCGTCATTTACCGTCCTTTCCCGTCATTTACCGTCCTTTCCTGTCATTTACCGTCCTTTCCTGTCATTTACCGTCCTTTCCTGTCATTTACCGTCCTTTCCTGTCATTTACCGTCCTTTCCTGTCATTTACTGTCATTCAGCGTCTTCTACCGTCCTTTCTGTCATTTACCGTCCTTTCCTGTCATTTACTGTCATTCAGCGTCTTCTACCGTCCTTTCCTGTCATTTATCGTCCTTTCGTGTCATTTACTGGCATTCAGCGTCCTTTCCTGTCATTTACCGTCTTTTCCTGTCATTTACCGTCCTTTCCTGTCATTCAGCGTCTTTTGGTGTCATTTACTGTCAGTCAGCGGGATTTACCGTCCTTTCCTGTCATTTACCGTCATTCAGCGTCATTTACCGTCCTTTCCTGTCATTTACCGTCCTTTCCTGTCATTTACTGTCAGTCAGCGTCTTCTACCGTCCTTTCCTGTCATTTACCGTCCTTTCCTGTCATTTACTGTCATTCAGCGTCTTCTACCGTCCTTTCCTGTCATTTATCGTCCTTTCCTGTCATTTACCGTCCTTTCCTGTCATTTACCGTCCTTTCCTGTCATTCAGCGTCTTTTGGTGTCATTTACTGTCATTCAGCGTCTTCTACCGTCCTTTTCTGTCATTTACCGTCCTTTCCCGTCATTTACCGTCCTTTCCTGTCATTAACCGTCCTTTCCTGTCATTTACCGTACTTTCCCGTCATTTACCGCCCTTTCCTGTCATTTACCGCCCTTTCCCATCATTTACCGTCCTTTCTGTCATTTACCGTCCTTTCTGTCATTTACCGTCCTTTCTTGTCATTTACTGTCATCAGCGTCTTTTACCGTCCTTTCCTGTCATTTACCGTCCTTTCCTGTCATTTACTGTCATTTAGCGTCTTCTACGTCCTTTCCTGTCATTTATCGTCCTTTCGTGTCATTTACTGTCATTCAGGCGTCCTTTCCTGTCATTTACCGTCCTTTCCTGTCATTTACCGTCCTTTCCTGTCATTCAGCGTCTTTTGGTGTCATTTACTGTCATTCAGCGTCTTCTACCGTCCTTTCCTGTCATTTAACGTCCTTTCTTGTCATTTACTGTCATTTACCGTCCTTTCCTGTCATTTACTGTCATTCAGCGTCTTCTACCGTCCTTTCCGTCCTTTACCGTCCTTTCCTGTCATTTACCGTCCTTTTCCGTCATTTACCGTCCTTTCCTGTCATTTACTGTCATTCAGCGTCTTCTACCGTCCTTTCCTGTCATTTACCGTCCTTTCCTGTCATTAACCGTCCTTTCCTGTCATTTACCGTACTTTCCTGTCATTTACCGTCCTTTTCTGTCATTAACCGTCCTTTTCCTGTCATTTACCGTACTTCCCTGTCATTTACCGTCCTTTCCTGTCATTTACCGTCCTTTCCTGTCATTTACCGTCCTTTCCTGTCATTTACTGTCATTCAGCGTCTTCTACCGTCCTTTCCTGTCATTTACCGTCCTTTCCTGTCATTTACTGTCATTCAGCGTCTTCTACCGTCATTTCCTGTCATTTACCGTCCTTCCTGTCATTTACTGTCATTCAGCGTCTTCTACCGTCCTTTCCTGTCATTTACCGTCCTTTCTGTCATTTACTGTCATGCAGCGTCTTCTACCGTCATTTCCTGTCATTTACCGTCCTTTCCTGTCATTTACTGTCATTCAGCGTCTTCTACCGTCCTTTCCTGTCATTTATCGTCCTTTCGTGTCATTTACTGTCATTCAGCGTCCTTTCCTGTCATTTACCGTCCTTTCCTGTCATATTTACCGTCCTTTCCTGTCATTCAGCGTCTTTTGGTGTCATTTACTGTCATTCAGCGTCATTTACCGTCCTTTCCTGTCATTTACCGTCCTTTCCTGTCATTTACCGTCCTTTCCTGTCATTTACCGTCCTTTCCTGTCATTTACCGTCCTTTCCTGTCATTTACTGTCATTCAGCGTCTTCTACCGTCCTTTCCTGTCATTTACCGTCCTTTCCTGTCATTCACTGTCATTCAGCGTCTTCTACCGTCCTTTCCTGTCATTTATCGTCCTTTCGTGTCATTTACTGTCATTCAGCGTCCTTTCCTGTCATTTACCGTCCTTTCCTGTCATTTACCGTCCTTTCCCATCATTCAGCGTCTTTTGGTGTCATTTACTGTCATTCAGCGTCTTCTACCGTCCTTCCTGTCATTTACCGTCATTTACCGTCCTTTCCTGTCATTTACCGTCCTTTCCTGTCATTCAGCGTCTTTTGGTGTCATTTACTGTCATTCAGCGTCATTTACCGTCCTTTCCTGTCATTTACCGTCCTTTCCTGTCATTTACCGTCCTTTCCTGTCATTTACTGTCATTCAGCGTCTTCTCCGTCCTTTCCTGTCATTTACCGTCCTTTCCTGTCATTTACTGTCATTCAGCGTCTTCTACCGTCATTTCCTGTCATTTACCGTCCTTCCTGTCATTTACTGTCATTCAGCGTCTTCTACCGTCCTTTCCTGTCATTTATCGTCCTTTCGTGTCATTTACTGTCATTCAGCGTCCTTTCCTGTCATTTCCCAGCAAACACAGAACGTTTCCGTAACGTTGCACCTAGGTTGCAGTTAGGTTGCGTCATTTAAAACGTTTTAACAACGTTTTATAACGTTACGGTTTGGTGTGATTTGGTTGTTTTAAGTTGGTCCGTTCTCTGAACGTTAAAGTTTAGTTCTAGTCTCTTTGGTTGCACTTAGGTTGTGTTAGGTTGTCATTATAAACGTTCTTACAACGTTATTATGACGTTGCGGTTGTTTGTTTTAGGTTGGTTCTTGGAAACGTGATTAAAACGTTCTCTGAACGTTGCATGTTGATCATCGGAAACGTTTACATAATGTTTTAACAACGTTGTAACACTCAAATAGTTAGTTGTTTTAGTTTAATCCTTTAAACGTGAAAAGGATGTTCCCTGAACGTTGTAGTTTAAGTTCTAGTTTGGTTGCTCTAAGGTTCTGATTAGGTTGTCATTAAATACGTTCTTACAGCGTTATTATAACGTTGCGGGTTGTTTGTTTTAAGTACCAAATCACACCCAAACCGCAACGTTATATATAACGTTGTAGAAACGTTTTAATGACAACCTAACCACAACCTAAGTGCAACCAAACTAGAACTTAACTGCAACGTTCAGAGAACGTTTTGCTCACGTTTCAACGGACCAACCTAACAACCAAATCACACCCAAACCGCAACGTTATAATAACGTTGTAGAAACGTTTAAATGACAACCTAACCACAACCTAAGTGCAACCAAACTAGAACTTAACTGCAACGTTCAGACCGGCGTTCAGAGAACGTTTTGCTCACGTTTCCATGGACCAACCTAAACAACCAAATCACACCCAAACCGCAACGTTATAATAACGTTGTAGAAACGTTTTAATGACAACCTAACCACAACCTAAGTGCAACCAAACTAGAACTTAACTGCAACGTTCAGAGAACTTTTTGCTCACGTTTCCATTGACCAACCTAAAACAACCAAATCACACCCAAACCGCAACGTTATAATAACGTTGTAGAAACGTTTTAATGACAACCTAACCACAACCTAAGTGCTACCAAACTAGAACTTAACTGCAACGTTCAGAAAACATTTTGCTCACGTTTCCATGGACTAATTAAATAATGAATTACATTTATTTAAAAAGGTTTATTACGAATCAAAATTGTAATACAAAACAATTTGGCATTACAAATTTGATGTACTAATCTAGGCGTATACAGGGTGACCAAAAGATGTTAACACTCTGGGCACATAAGATATCTTAAAAAGACAGAAACACACGGTCTAATCTGATGTATATATTATGAAAGCTGAGTAAATAAGCTTTCATTTGCATTTTATTGCGTTCCAATTGGTTATTTAGAACGGGAGATATGCTTCAGCAAACATGAGGAAGCAAAATCGGCTTGGTCCAATTTGCATTTAATTACAACTATGATTACGAACTTGTAAGAATGCCAAAAACATTATTGTGCAGTAATTCAAAAGTAACAATACCATTGCAACATTTAATCATAAGTTAGAATGTATCGATTATTGAATATAATTGAATCTTTTCATTCATTTATCCAACGATACAAGCAAGTTATAACAGGTGGTATTACCATTGACATTAATTGGATGGACCATTTCAACAAAGAGCATGAAATGTTTCAATTTCAATTTTAAAGACTGCTTTACTGACTTTCTGGTTTCCTTGTGAACTTAGGCATTTTTATGCTTTTCCGTTAGTTCCCGTTTGAACTCAAGCGCAATATGCTCTTTTCTAAGCGTGTAAATCCGTTAAAGTTTGAATCGAATTCGTTCCTCGTGGGTATTGCACATGGAAAAAGAGTATAGAACTTGAACTCATGACAAAATACCTGTATAATTTATGTGGAATATATTTATTTATGTCTTTTAAGCTTGAAAAGAATCTGGCTTCATCACGACGTTCATATAACGTTCATATAACGTTCATATAACGATTACACAACCAAATTATGTTACCTGGGCTGTAATCGCTAATTTGCATATTTTACCTGGCCTTACATGAGTCGAGTAAATTGTGGAAATAGCTCTTAGCATAATTTCAATGGTACAAAATTAGCACCGGTGCTCGTTTGTAACCTTTAAATTATGGTAATGAGCTAATTTGCAACTTTTATTTATTTAAACCTATTTGTTTTTAAATTTAAGTCGATACATACATTTAACAGCTTTAACACCATAGAAAGTATTTTGATCTGAATACGTAAGTTCTCATATGTATAGCTAAAGGCAAGTCATTGTTCACTAATGCCTATACATTGAGCAAGAACATAGTACACATGAAAA
>CM069450.1:50020643-50219447 GCA_035610835.1 Ophiura sarsii | reverse complement strand
AACGAACCTGACAATAATCTTTGCAATGGATATGACGTGAGTAAATTATCAAGCTATCACAGGGGAATAAACAGTTGCCCCAAAATAGACAAAAATGGCCTCAAAGTTTCGATAAACTGCACCAAGTTGCAAAATGCATCTCATCTCGCCATAAGTTGCACCGTAGTTTTTCTTAAATGTTCCATGCCGTATCGTAAATTGCCGACAAATTGTTGGTTTAAACAATCCCCACTAAAGTTGCGCTAAGTTCACAGAATTATAAAGGAGAATACGGACGAAATGTATTGCCCTATCTCTTTACGTGTAATAACGGGCGCCATTTTGGATTTCCACCATGGGGGGGGGGGGGGGGGGGGGGGGGGGAGGGGGGGAAATTGGAGGTATGTCGGTATTTTTCGGAACTGCACGGAAAAGAACGAATATTTTAAATCTATGGCTAAGTTGCACTTTCCCTATACATACGGATGTGTATAATAGGCTTTAATATAGGTCCTACCGTCAAGTGTTTGCGATCCCATCCAATTGCCTAAATTTAGTGAGTCAAAAATTGAACTGCAATTGGAAAGAAGCCATTTTGTTTTCAATTTTGAAACTTTTTAAACGTTGCAAGAATGACATAAGTGTTCGCGAATTTATGCATCTGGACACAGCTCCGCGTACAACAACAAAACACACTCGCGCGAACAGTCCAGGTGTTAACTTCCCGGGGTTAAATTAGTCCAGAGAATGTCAGCCTTTGTATTTTACTTGCTTCCAATATAGGGAACACCCGAGTCCGCCATTAATGGCTCGTTGGTAGAATGTACCAGGGACGACTATGATCTTCCTAGCTGTATACATATCACCAAGTACAACATCCGAGGAAATGGTTGGAGTTTACAGAAAGGATGCACTGATCATGTAAGATTAGCCTAAAATGTATATATACCAAAGATATTTAACAAGAGAATAAAAAATTTACATTGCAACTCGGTTACATCGGACCTACCATTTAATTTGTATCGATTTTTCAAAAATCTTTTGACGCGGGGTGACGAGTCACAAAATGTATGTGCCAAGCTCTTACATAGGCCTACCTTACACCATTTTGCACAACATCTGACTATCAAAAAAACTAACGTTTTTTTCTTCAAATGTTGGTCTTTTTCATATGACCATACCTTATTTCTTTATCCCAACGATATCACAGGCCGAATGCCAGGAGATGTTCTTCGGCCAGATGGACGACCCGTTCACCATGTCTTGCTTTCATGCCTGGTACTTCAACAACCCGCCACCAATACCCGGTGTAGAATGCATCACTTGCTGCGACCACTTTGGCGAATGGAATGATAATCAATGCAACGGATTCGGTTACTATGATGCACATCGCACATGGGTCAACAACAATGTCAATCTTTGGGACCACGCCTTCGACTCTTGGCCTGGGCATGAAGTTAGCGTCTAATAACTTCTAAGCTGGACCGTATCAGCATCTTTTCTCTTGTTCATCCAAAATTTGCATAAAGCATCTCACATTTTGACAGGATCTTTGTTACAAATTCAGAAAATTGATCCGGTTATTTCTTAGAGATGCTGGAAATTTAATACAAATAATTTCCAACAATAACAGTAAAGATGGTTTCGAAATAATCCATTATCACATTTAAAATTGATTCGACAAACGAAATTCAGGAATGTTGATCATTAGTTAAAAGGAATAAATAAAACAATACACGTATGAGGTCTGATTTGTTTGTTAGTTATTTCGTTATTACGAGAGTCATTCAATAAGTTCTACCTCCTACCTCATAACTTTGCTATTATACAAGCCAGTCGTATGAAATATTCCATAATTGAAGCTTTGAATCTCAGCTACAAAATCATAATATATTGGTCTGAATACTCATTGTACTTTTCTATATGCTTTTAAAACCAAACTTCCATTTAGTGCGACGGAAACGGGTAAAAAATAGCCAAATGACTCATAAGTGCTATTCATTTGGCCAATTCTAAGAGACAAATGTATCTATCGGTCAATTACAATCGTTCTAAGTAACAAATATCTCTTGAACAGACTTTAAACAATACTAGTGACTGATTTCTTGGCGGAAAATGCCCTCTAATTAGCCAGAACCAGACCAGGACAACCACCAATTTTAACCCTACCTATAGAACCGCTGCAAAAGTCATAAACTGCTCACAAAAAGTATCGAAACACTTAGAAATGATCCAATATATAACGGCTCGAAAAGGTATGCATTAATCGAAGCAAATAACCAAGTGCATAATTTTGTTCTGCGTATTTTGACACCTCGATCGTTGAGATACGATGTTGCGGAGCGGAGTTATTGTCATTTCAATGATCGTGGGTCCAGTTTCCAAAGTGACACTCATCCCTATTGAAAAGCACGAATCTGATCATTCTAAACAGTAATGCAAAGCTCTTTCTATAGGATGATTGTCACTTTGGAAACTGGACCCACGACCATTGAAATGACAATAACTCCGCTCCGCAACATCGTATCTCATCGATCGAGGTGTCAAAATACGCAGAACAAAATTATGCACTTGATTATTTGCTGCGATTAATGCATACCCTTTCGAGCCGTTATATATTGGATCATTTCTAAGTGTTTCGATACTTTTTGTGAGCAGTTTATTTTCTTTTCATGGGAACTAAGAGATCGTCATTATACAGGACTAAATGGATATAATTCAAGTCTCTCGAAGATATATTTTTCTATCACTGACTACCTGATTGACTATTCTAAATGTTGCATATAAGGAAAACTGATAAAGTTACTATCATGTTAAGATTTAACATTCGAGGCATCACTGTGGCTTGACTTGTAACAACGAACATTTGACGGAATATCCGTATCCAGTATGCTAAGGGCGTGTTAATACATTCGAGTTGATATTAAACTATTTGCAAGCTACAAAGGTTAATATTGCCTACAATCTGATTTATACATGATAGTATAGCATTATATTCAGAAATCAGCCATTGTTTTCTATTTTTATTATTTAAATTGGGCGGTTAGGCCCTATACCTAATCATACATTACGGAGAGAAAGCGAAAAAACATGTATTTATCTTTGGGGTCATTTTCCGTGTCCGTTGTCCAATATCTCTCTCTGGCTTTGATTGCATCATGACAAAAGTGAAATAGGTATCAATTGGCATTTATTATAATCATGATAGGCCTGATTTCAACCATGTGATAGTTTTTACTATCACACGCTCAGGCATTCAATATTTGTATACTATGTGTAGCTATGATTCAGAGCTATAATCATGACAAATGCCATGAGGCTGACATTCATGAGTGAGGAGGTAGAACTTATTGAATGACCCTCGTATATAAAAAGCATCATGGGTGTAGGTAAAAGTTTGCCTGCCGAATTTTGCAAAATGTCAAACGTGCGCAAATAGAATTTAATTAAGGGGCGACGTCAAAACTCGACCGCCCGTTGACTGCCGGTTACGGGCGGTTCCGCCCGGTTCTTTCAGGTCAAATGTTTTACTGGTATATGAATATTCGCGCATGCAACACTGAACAACCGCCGGTTGACTTAATGCTGTAATCTGACCAATTTACACTATCAATCTGTTACTTTGCGGTCATAATAGCTCTCTCTATAATCGTTCTATAAAAAAAAAACATTCATAGACTTTCGGTATTGATTTTAAAAGTTAATTGAGCTATAAACACATTGAAAAAGCCAACCCCAGCGAAAATCAATAGCTGTATTGTACTGGCTGTCAACTGAGATTTTTAAGTCTTAAAAGAGCCCATTACTTCAAGATGTTATTGCTCACGTGTGTGACGAGGCACTTTCAACCGGTCGTGTTCACCAGAGTGTTACTATTTGACCTCATTATGTGTGTATATTATAACAGACGACACGTTTTGTGAGAACCGAACGGAACCGGCCGTAACCGGCGGTTGCCGGGCGGTCGAGTTTTGACGTGATCCCTAAGGGAAGTGTCAACCCTATTATTTTGATGATCAACTTTTGCTTCTAAGTTTGAGAATATTGAATAAAAGTACATAAAAGTATACATTTTTAAAAGGAAATTTGATAAGGAATCCGATGGTGATATCAATGTGATACCAAATAAACTAAATTTTGAGAAATGAACCAAAAAGCAATTTTTTTACCCCAAATTTTTCAGACAGCATAACTATAAAATAAAATATGGTAATTTGTTCTAATATACGTTTTTGTAAACAAAACAAATTTGTCTATACTCTGTTTGGCCATCTCGAGACAGTGACGTAACCGCGTATTCTACTAATTGCATCACATAACGCGCGCGAATACTCGCGGCGCTGGCGTACAAACACGAGCGTTGAAAGGCGGAAGATACACACGCGTGCGTAAAAGCTGCGCCTGTTCAGTTACGTCACTGTCTCGAGATGGCCAAACAGAGTATAGGAGGCATTTTTTTCTTTTTCCAAAATAAAGCTTGGTTTTGGAAATATTGCTAAAAACATCGGAAAAGTGTAAAAGTCGTATTTTTTTGCATACATTCCGCTAGAAATGGATGCATATCTCGAGTTTAAAATCCAAAATCGAAAAAAAAAAAAATAATTGTCTCCTAGCGCTGAAAGTCCTCTACACAATGGTAGTAAAAGCTTACCTGATAGTTTGATATATTTTTAGTTATGTTGTCTGAAATTTCGTAAAATTACTTCAAATTTGAACTTCTAGAAAACATCGATTTAGTAAAAATATTGACATTTTCCACCATTTAAAGCTAAATGTTCACGGAATACACGGGCGTATGACCTAAAAAGCGAGTATACTATTATTAACAATCATAATAAACTATCAGATTCAATTTGTATTGTCACAATGTGAAGAAATTGGAAGAAAACTGAAATTTAAATGATCGTAAGATTGGCCTTTGTTTACATTTTTAGACATTGTTTAGCGCTCTTTTGTTTTCGCGTCTACGTCGCGGATATTAAGCGGCGCGTCTAGTATTACGCGCGGGGAGTTTCAGCGCGCGACGCAATGATCGAACAGCTGTCGCAGCATTTGAAAAGCGCGGAACTCCGCTTAAATTCCCGCCAAATAACCATGCGCCTTTTCCTGACTCAAACTTACCAAAACAACAATTTAAAATCACCCAAAAGAACGGGAAATAATCGCTTACGATTAGTTACTTATGATGGTAATGATAGAATACATATAAAAGTATTAAATAATAGAGAAATATGAAATTCAATTTTTGAAACAAGTGCCGGGTTGACACTGCCCTTATACTTATACAGGGTGAATCAAAAAACATTGTCGATTTGAAGCGGCCATTTGACCTTGATTGTGCATTGAACCATGGAATTTTTGTTGTTTGTATAAAGCGTTGTTAATCTAGTTTATCCTCCCAAAGTATGAAAGTAATCGAATTAAAAATATAAGCAAACTGTGGCAAGTTTCGTAAACTGACCGCGTTTTTTCGCCATTCCAATGGGATTTACACAGTTAAGACATGAATATTGCAGCAGCATGATGATATGGAGTGCGAGGCTACAAGAAAGGCATTGTTGTGCCTATAATTTATTACAGGTTCCTGGTATATTAAATGAGCCAAAGGTGTTACCGGTAAAACATTGTAGAAATAAATAATACTTCACAAACTAAAAATATTGCACAAATGAAATGTTCTGAAGACACTTTGTTTCTTGATAGTTGTTGCACTGATATCTGAAAAGTCATTTACATTTGCCTTTAGGTTCACAGGGTGTGAGTTACGGTCTTCTGCTAAAGGTGGTTTTTTTAAAGGCATACAATAAAATGTTAGCTTCCTTGCAATTCAAAATAGAAATCATTTAGTTGTTTGCTGATATTAAGTTTTGAGAATGAAGCCTTCCTTCGACATGGCCACCATTTTGCTGAAAACATGTGTGTTCCCTGTCCAACATGTTACGAACAGCTCGTCTAACCATTCCCCTGTTGCGGTGTAGCCTGCATCCCCGTAAGACACTTTTGCCCAAGGGGGGCGTTTTCACCTAACATTTTCGTAAAAGGTTGCCCCAAATGTTTTCCAAGTCAGTCACCTCGTGAATTTCACGTAAGTGGGGGTGGGGGGGGGGGGGGGGGGGGGGGGGGTGGGGGGGGGGGGGCGGTAGAAGTCAAAAAATTTCGCACGGACAAAAAGTTTCGCAGTCCAAAAAGCACTGTAGTCAATGTTTTATGAGTAGTTTTACTATCATTGATATTTGAAACTAAGAAAAACGCAATTTTTACCTTAAAAAAAAAAAATCAAAAGGGGGGGGGGGGGGGCGTTCGCAACCGTCGCCCCCCCCCCCCCCCATCTGACGGGCCTGGCCTGTCACTTCGGCTCTGACACGTGCCTGCACTTCTTGAAGACTTCTTGATTTCTTGGTCTGTAACAGGTGATGCTTGTATTCAGATTTGCCTTTTCATTTGACAACTCAATACGTATCAGACTATTAATTACTTATCCCAGAGTGAAAGAATGATTTTACAGGAACATTTTGACAATTAATGTGATAATAATTACCATTTTAGCCAAACCAATTTTACTGTGTGTAAATCCCATTGGAATGGCGAAAAACGCGGTCAGTTTACGAAACTTGCCACAGTTTGCTTATTTTTAATTCGATTACTTTCATACTTTGGGAGGATAAACTAGATTAACAACGCTTTATACAAACAAGAAAAATGCCATGGTTCAATGCACGCATCAAGGTCAAATGGCCGCTTCAAATCGTGCACAATGTTTTTTTGATTCACCCTGTATGTATTCTATCATTACCATCATAAGTTACTGTTTACCTGTTTACCTGTCGTCACGGGCACTATAAGGGAAGGCTTTTTAGCCTATAACGCCCATCCACTTTTATCATTACTTGACTGCAATAGAGTTAATATACTTAATTTACTTTGCATGAGATTTGCTCCAAAGTAGTGCTTCCCATGTAATCGTAACTGTTGATGTGTTTGCCGAGGAAGGAATCAATTGCAGACTTAAAACAGTTTGTTGTCTTGGCTTCAACAATATGTCCTGGAAGTCGATTCCACAAGTTGATTATTCGCTGGGAGAAGCAATTCTGTCGGGTTCTTTCCTTTATGCGGTTCTTTTGTATCTTTAGGCTATGTCCTCTCAATCCTTCAACTCTTGCTTCCATGTCGAAGAACGTATCTGGTTGAACAGCAGTGAAACCATGCATAATTCGGTAAACTTGGATTAAGTCACCACGTAGTCGTCTGTAGGCCAGAGTTGGGAGTTTTAACCTCTTCAATCTTGTAGCATATGGGAGCTTACTTATACTTGGAACTATTTTCGTGGCTCTACGCTGAACTTTCTCTAATTTGTTAATGTCTCCTTTCAGGTATGGACTCCAAACACAGTTAGCATATTCCAAATGAGGTCGGATCATGGTCTTGTAGATAATCTTGAACATGTCGATGTCCATATGATCAAAAGTTCTCTTGGTCACTCCAACTACACGATTGGCCTTGTTGACAACAGCACCGACTAACGTGCTTAGTAAAGGACAGCGATTTGTCAAAAAGGACGCCTAGGTCTTTTTCTTCTTCCAACTTCCCAAGCTGTCTTCTCTCTTCACCTTCTTCCTTCATAGAATACTCAAACTCATCTCTTACTAATCGTTAGCGATTATTTCCCATTCTTTTGGGTGATTTAAAATTGTTGTTTTGGTAAGTTTTAGTCAGGAAAAGGCGCATGGGTTAATATTTGGCGGGAAATTAAGCGGAGTTCCGCGCTTTTCAAATGCTGCGACAGCTGTACACCCATGTTGGTGTGTTTTTTACGTAAAGGTTAAAATTGAAACCGAAATGAATATAAATCCGAATTTTGCCCTTTTTTTCTTCTTTTTAGGTGGGGGGGGGGGGGAGGGGCGGGAAAGATAAGACCTCCTTCGACCTTCTTCCCTTTGGTAACGCCAATTATTATAGGTAGAAACAGGTTTGTCTAAATCAAGTATTAGTCGTACAGACACTTCCGAACCTGGAACCCCTGAGAAGAAAAATCACTAATTACCGCCCTCTTCAGGTCTGATCTATAAAATGAAACTTTTATTCTAAAAGGCGATGTGATTGGTTTTAAATTGTGCCCTAAATGTAAGTAAGGAACGTCTTGATTGGATTATGAAATACGTTCACCTTTTGACCTATTTAGCCGGGATATAAACAAACGAAACAGACACAAACGGTAAGATATGAACGATAAGGTTTGACACGATATCATTAAGATTACTCTTATTTACCTACTTCTAATCTAAATCAAGTAATACACTTCAAGTATTACATTTGACGAGAGGCAGAACCCAAATTCATGCAGTTGTGTGCTGTTACTTAAAGTGGATTTAAATTCACGAAAACGGGAGGACGTGCAGAATTCGGAAGCCGAAGTTGATAGGGATTAGCCTTGGCATGACCATATTCCATATAACATTTTGAAATTTAAATCTGGTTCTGGTTCTGGTAAAATACTGTCCAACGCTCCTGATGGAGCCAAACGGACAGGGTTGTCTAAATTATCTCTTTGAAATTATCTCTTTGAAAATGGAATACATAGAAACAAATACTTTTCTATACAAACAAATTACAAATGTCAAAATGTAGTACTACTACTAGTACTACTACTAGTACTACTACTAGTACTACTACTAGTACTACTACTAGTACTACTACTAGTACTACTACTAGTACTACAACAAATCATTAGTGTTATTTGTCATCAGTTGGTATTATTCATCATAGAGTATTTTGCATGTTTCACTATCTGTCCCCATCCTAAGGCTAAGTATGACTCCTTCTAAATATGATTTTCGTGTTAATTTCTGTATCGCTTACCAGAGCTCAAAAACACACTTCTTTGTGCTTGTTCTTATCTACTCTTTCTCATCTCATCTCAATCTATCTTGCCATTCGTTTAATATTTTGTACAAATGCAATATTCCCTTGAAATTTGAGGTGAAATTCTAAGCCAATTCACTTTAACGGCACTCGCGATGTTTATCAAAATCGGCGCCATGTTTTATTATTTAAATAGACTCGTTTCAAATTCAATACATTCGTAAGTTCGTAAAAAAGTGATGTGCGTGTATAGACGTTGGCGATGGGAATGAGACTAAATTCGGGACCGCGTTGCCTACCGGGATACTCGTGAAATCCGAAAAAAATTCTGCCATAGCGTTTACACGGCGGAGAATTTATGATTAAATAAATATGGAATCATTTAGCATTTTCATGTTTTAAAAAGTGGCCGAAAAGAAAGATGAGGACTTTATGAAGGTGTGTAGCTAGTATGAAAATCAACGGGAATGCTGTTTGCTGTAATTCCCCTGACAGTCATTCAATTGGCGCCACCATTCACTTGTACAGCAAATCAAATTGACGGTTTCTAGCAATACAATTTCCCCATACGTTGGTATAGGGAAAAAAAGAAAGAAAAAACCCCCCCACCAACGTATGGGTTTCCTGTACTATACAAAATGATGGTTCAACCATGTCTGCAGGCTGAATAATCACAAAGTTATAACCAAAAGTATGTTGCCTCATTTTTAATTTTATTATTATGATAATAATATATATATTTATAAGGGCCTATTATTGCCAAAAATTGGTCAAGACTAGTCTCAAGTCAAGTCGTGCAAATGTTAAACCATTATAGCTTAAATAAATGGGCTATACTTTCAATGTGGTCCAGCCAGTTGCTTGTGTGTGGTTATTAAGACATTCAGTGAATACATCCCATCCCGCTTCTAACGTCTTTCTTAGTCTTGATTTAAAGAGGCATTTATTGAGAGATGTATCGATATACTAAATGAGCAAATAACGTGAAGATAATCATCAACATAGCCCAAATCCAAAATGTCATACAATTCCGACATCGCCTTTGGCCAAATAAGCAAATAACAGCACTTCCGGGTTGAGATTTGCCGTGAAAGTCCGTGAGTAAAACGATAGCATAACTTCCGAATTCAGCACCTAGTTTCGATATGATCATATCGAAACTAAGAAAATCATGACATTTTATATGATAAACTGCGAATGTTGGTAAACGGTTTCAGATGGTAGAATATGCCTAAGTATTACTTTGATGCAAAAAAATTGATTTCCAGGATAATTGAGGGCGCACTCCCATACGTATCTCTCAACGCCCCTTTAAAAGAGGTAAAAAAGGAGTTTTCCACATGTTTTTGCTGCCAACTTTTCAAACAAAATGTCAAAAAAGTGGTCAGTCCTAGCCTTGACCTTCCCTTGTGAGGCTTGTCGGATTGTTTTTAAATGCAGTGCGTCGCAAGACCTCATTCAATCTTTGGATGAAGGCGAGTGCTTTTTTATTTTTCGATCATGACCAGTACGACACTTGGATCAACAATGGACGCACGTCACATGAGGTTGACCCCGCGTTAAGTACACGAGATCAACCTCACCTGTTGTGCGCATCCGAAGGCAAATCCGCACAAATACGGTATACATAAGGAAATTGACTGTCGGCAGCTCGAGAGTTACCCCCTGCTAGTTTCTAATTTTGAATACAATTTATACTGTCAAAATGAACGGTCGGGTTCAAAAGCGTCGGCAATAACTATTTTCCTTTCATCTTCAAAAGTGAGATTCATGTAAGCTCAACCTCACGGCCCTGATTGGTAACCGGATTACTGTAAATTTTCAATCATGCACGTTGATCGTTGAGCTAATCGGAGTGCGCCTGCGTATGTCGGGCTGTAGCCAGATCGAGCCTAGAGGATGTGCGGTTGATCCATAATTTATATATAGGCTATGGCATTATTAGGCAATATCGCGTTCTGTGTTCCGCACATGCACAACACAATGTGTACTTTGTCTCAATAGTAGTCTCGATTAGATATCTACCTACCTATGGTATTGGGTACAGACGCAGTAGTGTTGATTTTAGTCACCTGAGAATCCTCCGTTTATATATCTCACTCACCTTTTTGGAGACTCAAAGTTGTCCTTAAATGTTCTCTATCTATTCATGGCATTACAAAAGAAAGTGAGAGCTACAAGTAGCAAAAGTGTTCAGAAAAGTCACATTCGAATTTTCTATTACGACTAGCGAGCCAAACACCCAAAATCACCTTCGTCAGCCATTTTGAAAACCATAAACCGTGTGGTCAATTTGGTAATATTTTGTCTTTCTGTGTATTAAAGGCTACTGGATTGAATTTCATCCAAATAATAGATGCGTTAGTCAAGACGTTTACGTTTACGTAAATACTTGGCAAAGTTCTTCTAGTACAGTATGATAATACAATGTCTTGAAAAGCCATGGGATGTATACATTTAAAAATGCTTTCGTCAAACTTTGAGTGTAAAGTAATTAGGAACTCTATCTCAATTATTTACCTGTATTCACCTGTACAGTGTGTATCAAAAAAAATAGGACACTTTTTCATGACGGTGTAATACTTGTTATAATCATTGGACCATGACCAATTTAGGCTCAATGTAAAGCCCAATTACTTATTATGATATCCTGAAAATATGAGATCAATCCGATGAAAAATAAGAAAACTAGCATAATTTGCGTAAACTGTCATTTACCGGTTTGTACAATGGGATTTACATGTATAGACCAGTAAATAACATGGTTTACGTTTCAATACATTACAATAATTATAAACATAGAAAATAATCTATCAGTCAATAGCAAAGATTAGTTTGGTAATCCATTTAATTCTGGCACAAATCAATACTGGCTAAATAATCCACAAATCAGATGCATGCATATTCTGTGCAAATTAAAAAAGTTCTCAAACCCAGATGGTTCATTAGCATGATAAGAAGTAGAATTGGCATAAATAGTGTGCGCGTTCATATTGCTGTCAGAGAAGTTGAGAGGAGAGTCGACACAAAGGGGAATTTGGTATTAGGTAGCATTTGGTTGCATACCGCATCACGCATTTATTTCACATACATTTCTTCACGCATTTATTTCACATACATTTTCTTCACGCAAAAATGTGCATTCATTTTGAATGTAGCAAAAGCAATATTTTACAAATACTATAGCATCTCAATATGGAAAAAGGATGAACGTTGAGGCATAGCTATGACGACAACGAATTATGCATTAATCCAAAGAATTTTGAATGTACATGTAGAAAAGCAATATTTTAGTTGTGCTAATAGCATCTCAATATGAAAAAAGGATTGACGTTGAGGCATTTCTATGACGACAACGAATTATCAACTTGGACAAACGTTTCTTAATCATTCAAACTTTATTTTGTATAAATATATGCTATCGACGCATATTTAATTATTAAATTGTGAGCTCTTAATATCCAAATAATATTAAGTTTTTAGCAAGTCAATGTAGCTTAATTTTATAGATTATTCTGAGAGTGAGACCTTAGTAACATGACTTCAACTAGCCGATGAAATTTACATTTGCATGTTGTAAATCTAATTATAATTGACTTATATTATTACATTTGAATACAATTTTTTGTTGGCTTCAAACTATCGCCAACAACAAATTCTTCTAGAACACAACTACATGTTTGACACTTCACCGCTACGCCTTCAACATCGCCGCTACGCCTTCAACATCGCCGCCACGCCTTCGACTTCAACATCGGAGCAGTCCAGCTAGACCGCAGGCAGTAATAGTGCCTCTTCTCCCAACCCTATATATAAGTTAAATGTCATCGAATGGCAAAGAAAATGAATCGCTTTACCAAACGGAGAAAAGCAAGCAAATGCCAGATTAAGCTAACGTAAAGCCTTCCACAGATGCCCAACTAGGCGTTTGTGGAATAAACGCAAACATGTTAACACATTAGGGAGGGAGGGTGGGTTTTTTATAACCTGCCAAGGCTGCAACCAAATGCGAATGATATGACCGCTTGCCTGGTAACCAAGAACAAAATAAAAAAGCGCGGGGAAAATCCGGAAGCCGCACGGAACTATAGGAAAAAGGCGCGAGAAAAACGGAAGCCGCTCGGACCCAGTGATTATGCGACGCCAACAATTTAGCATAGGGGTGCTCAACTCCCGGGCAGCAAATTAGTTTTCCTCGCAAGTACATCGGAAAACTTTATTACTCTACTTACTGTTACTGTGTACGTGTGAATGACCATTGTACATAGTACAAAATAGATTGCCTTGCCTATAGGTCACAATTTCTTTAATTACGGTAATGATGGATTTTTCTCATCTTTTCAGGATTTAATCTTTATCGGTTGTACTTTTTTGCAGTGAAATAAAAATTGTTCATGCTTCAGTGATTTAACAAGGATTTAAACCATCATCAAAAAGTGTCCTAATTTTTTTGATACTCCCTGTATTATATTGTGAGATACATGTACCGTACCGCAGAAAGGCTTGAATTAAAGGCGAGAGCACTGCACAAACGTAGACAGACTGCTGAAAAATATTGTATAATTTGCATGCCATATGTTAAAATTCTTGGAGAAGAAACCATCAAACTTTGACTTTCTCTGTAACTTAAGAACTGAACTTTGAACTCTAAAACCTTAAGTTGCTGAACCATAAAGATATGGAATCAAGTCCAACTCTGTATTTCTATAACTTTTAACAAGTGCATGAAAAGACACTGGCTCCTAACAATAATATGTAACCATCATATGAAAAATGAGATTTGAAATTCATGTTTCTAAGTTATTCTTTGTCTTTAATTTTTAAAGTGACACCTTACTTACTGAAATTGAACATATTAATTCTTTGATTTTCTTAATTTTCATCACCTTCTTTTGCTATTTATTACAACTGGTGTGTTTTGATGTGATGGGTCACATCTTGGCTTTTCACACAAAGCTGAGTTAATAAAGGTTGTTAATTCAATGATTTTCACCAAATTGAAGTCAGGAAAAAATAGTTACATTTCCAGTATTCCTGTAGTGTAGTGTTCTCTGCGTTCGGAAACTGGACTACAATAATATCACCTGCTGTTGGATTCAACATCGCATTTACTTTTGGGCGTTACCTCTTATTACTCGAACTCCACGATATCCATGTATAAAAGAGTTGATAAAGTCTTCTTTAAGGTTGCATTTTCTATACAAACGTCCCTTTATTCTCCAAACGAAGTTACATAAAAGATTTAAAAGTTATCAGAAGTTAGGTGAAAGACGGTTTCGCGTCGTATCGTCCATGTGAGTCGCCATATTGAATCAACTTTTCCCATCATGCATTACAACATTAAAGGGGTAATTTACGTTTTGGATGAGCGACTCAAAAAATAAACAATAATATCAAAATCAGGGTTTGGACATTACATGTAGACTACCTCGGACAGTGCCCTCAATGTTGACCTATGGTCCTGGAGCCACGCAATACACAGTTGAGAGTTGAGCATACTAGTAGTAGTAGTTGGTCATATTATAAATCACAGCAATAGAGACTCCAATACAGTCACTACCTATCTCTTAAAACTAGGGTAATACAAATTGTAAGGTGCTTTTGCTTGTGTATGTGACTAACACGGCTTCTATTTTGTTACAGGTTAATCTTTATCAATGGCTGATGTTGGTTCCGACTCATTTTCCTCATCCTCATCCTCCTCATTATCATCACGGAAACAATATACAGGACGTAGCCATGTATCCTCAACAGGAAGACCGCACACAGCACATAGCCGTGTTTCCTCAACAGGGAGACCGCACACAGGACGTAGCCATGTTGCATTATCGGGGAGACAGCATATTGGAGGTAGCCACAGCCACAGGGTTTCCTCCCCAGGCCTTAGTGCTCAAGAACTCAAGGCCAAGTTGTACCACTCATTCAAGGAAAGGGGTCTAGTGGATTCACTCAAGGTAATTACACATTTTGGCACAAACTAAAAAATTTATGTCAAAACTAAAAAACGTTCCTAGAGAAGTGTCTTTAGATGATTTTGGCACAATTTTAGCATTTTTTACCAAAAACTGTAGCAAATTTTGAGCCAGAAATGTATACTTTTATATACATCACATGAATTCAAAATTAGTTCAAACGTTATAGTGCTCGATAAATTTCATTGCTTTTTGGGTTAACAGCCCCCTTAAGAAACAATTATCTAATGTTGATGCCCCACATAACGTGATATAATGATTAAAATCTGAATTGAATATATCAGATGCATACTTAAATCTTGATTAAAGAATTCTGGGTAATTTGCAATTAATGCCAAACATAGAATAATGCTCAAACAAATGCTATAGTAAGATTCAGTAAGGATTATTAAGGTTTATGTATTGGTAAATTCAACATGCAACAAGTGGAGCACAAAAGAACAAAGTAAGACTGGTATTTTGTAGAATGGAAGACCAGTACATGCCAAAGGGAGATGACATCTATAAAAAGGAGAATGTAAAAATATACATTTATAGTGAATCGTTACTCAGAACCAGAAATCGGTGATATTTGACACTAAAACTTATCTTGTATTTTGTATCACATTAATAGTCTCAGCTGAGGACCAAATTAGTGACTGAATTACAGCAGAGTGCATTGGTCTCATCCCACCCTTCCAATCATGAAGGCATTACAGATGATGGGGGATCTCTACTACAGCGTGCTGCCAACAGTCTGGTGGCTGACCATCTCAAGAGATGTGGATATGACTATACACTAGCAGTGTTTTTGCCGGAAAGCGAGAGTGCCAAAGATAAGGTAATCGCTGTATTTCTATAAATATGATCAGAACAAGTAATTCTAGTTCTTTCTTACACATATGTTTTGGTTTCTTTATACATGTACGGTATGGTTTTTAGCAAAATTGTCAAGAATTGTTTGATTACAAAATGAAAATAAAATAATATAAAATGAAAAGTAACATTCATGCATAGGTTGCTTTCCAACAAAAACATGCTTAGACTCAGAGCACTTTACAAAAGACCCAAATTAAAAAACCACAAATACAATCACAAACACAAAATTAACATAATGATTGATCATTCTTTTGTAGGCATACAGGGTGTGTCAAAAAAAGTGTCCCATGCGTTAGAACATTAATTAAAAATACATCACATGTCTTTTTGGTTTAAAAACGGTCGGTTGGTAAGCTCTATTAGTCCGCTATCAAATACACTTTATCCGTTGAATTTCACCACCGAGATATGATCAATTCAGTAACAAGAGTTTGAATCCCACTTTGGCCACTTTTGAACAAGAAAATGACTTTCAACTGAAATACTGCCTTTGTGATTCCGATGATTTTAGGATATGTCAATGTATTGCTCAGAATACCATCTAAAATTCAAATATTTTATGGTATGTCATGAAAATATGTATTTTGTTCAAATTCAAGATTTCAATAGGTAGATTATTATTGATTTTATTGATTATGTTCAATTACACACTGAATGACGATTCAAAGTTTTCACATGAAAAGTGGCCAAAGCTGAATTTTAACAAGCTCGAGTAGATTTGCCATAATTTGATAATGGAAGCTCCAAAATGGATAGAAAAAATTCTCATGGCACATTTTAGATTGCTGAACATGATTACTAGTATTTTGCGAACAATTTTTATATTTTTCATGGATCCCCAAAAAAATTGTGTTACACATGCGACACTTTTTTTTACACACCTGTTTGATATATCCCACAGGCCACCACACCAACTAGTGTTATATCAACCTCTTGTCATTGGATAAACATCAATACATCATGTAAATCATTATGCCTAATACGTCAATTCACATCTATTGTCTTACATTGTCTTAATTATTTACAGCTGTTCACACTGCACGATCTTCTAGATTTGCTCAGAATTCACCCAGAATCAAAATTAGGCAAAAAGTTGGTAAGTACAATTGGGGGCTATTCGAACAGTAGAAGCTCACAATCTTGTGATTCTATTGTAAAGACAGTTAGTTCCCATAAATATAAAGGGCCGTATTCTCGTACGTAGTTAAACACAGTTTTAAGCTAAACACGTGTCTAACTTTGACTTTAGACACAGCGTTTATCTAAACGCAATTCTCGTACATTTGTTTTACTTAAACACGTGTCTAGCTCGCCGAAATGTGTCTAACTTTAAACATGGGTACGGGGGTAGTTTAATGCGTGTTTAACTAAACTCGCGCACCAACTGTATGCCTTGAATGATCACTCAACCGTGCCGGTGCAAGCTGGCGCGCGGATCGTGTAGTCTTTAAAAGTACCGTGTATTTAAGGCATTCGGTCGATATCTATTGTAACCAATTAGGGCCACGATGAATTAAATACCTGTATACAATCAACGTAGGACCACTCTGGGAACGAGATTTGCAGAGTTTAAAATCGTGTATTGTTAGACACGTCGTTTAAAGGATAAACTCACGTTTAAGTTAGACACGCGTTTAGTTAAACACGGTTTTAAGCTAAAACCGTGTTTAGTACGAGAATACGGCCCAATATGTTTATGAACACTTTGAATATATCTTGAAGTCTATACAAACTGAAAGAATCTTGGATAGATTGAACTTCAGATACAAATAATGAGTTATGATTAGAGTTGCAATGAGATGCAAGTATGAGTAGAAAACAGCAAGTATTTCTTGAATGATAATGTCTATGTATACTCGTCAAAAGAAGTTCCTGGACACTTAAATTAAATTAATATTTAATAGAATATATATAATTATATATATAATTGTATATCAAAATAAGCAGAAAGTAATCCTCTAACAGCTTAACATGGAATTTAGACATGATCACTCATGCAGGGCAGATCCCATTCACTTGACAATGGCAAGAAGATTGCACAAAATTGGATAATCCCTCCATTCAAATGACTGTAAATGCTCATTTCTTGCAATTTCCTTTTAGCACCTTACCATTGCTTAATGAATGTGCTCAGCCATGCATGAATGAGTACATCTTAATTTCATACAGACATGATAGAGAATTATTGTCTGCTTATTTTGACATGCAATTGTTTAATTTATATTAAATATTTATGTGAAATATTTGAACTTCAATGAGTGTCCAGGAACTTCTTTTGACGAGTGTATATCAAACTGATTTCTACCACTGTGTGCAAACAACTCAGTGTACAATATTGAGGATAATATATTTTGTTTTCCATTTGCAGGTTGCTCAACTCGCTTCTTATCAAACCAAAGGTAAACTTTATTCCTTCTTGATTTTGGATACTGTCAATACCCATGGCCATACTAAACATATATAAGTTGATACAATTTATTCAAGTAACATTTTTCTACTAAATAATCCAATCAAATCAAAATAAAATGATGTATCATTATTTGTCCTTCCCCATCAATCAAAATATATATGAAATATATAGAAACTCATCAAACTTTTATTTTAAGTGGATATTAAAGACATAACGAACACTGTTGAATGTCCAAATTATATACCAGTAAAGACTTTTACTATGCTCAGTTCAATCATTTTTTAAGCGTCACGCTTTCATTCACCCGAATGTTGAACACACAATGTTCAGTGTAATGATGCACTGGATTCCATAACATTGGACACTATGCAGCTGTTGCGTTTACACACCAATTGCATAGGACACATGGAAATTGTTTGAAATGATTGAGAAGTTATTGAACTGATTATAATAGGGAACTCAAACACAATTCCATGTATACTAATATAGGTCCTTTACCAGAATACCAGTGGTACTTGCTGATGGATCGGGCTAAGTGGTTTAGGCAATCAAGGTTCTTACCCAATAGAGAAACCCAAAGGAACTGTAACAGGAGATTTTGGGTGCAGGGGGACTAGTTAATAACAAATGATATACAACTATTAGTCTCAACCGTTGCCAACATTGCGTCGGTTGAAACTAGTTTCTCATAGTTGACAATGTGTATGTATATTATGAAATAACTGCAGTTTCAGCTATGTTCATTCTACCTTATGTGATATCTTCATTCATTCATTTCAGGTTTACTATGGCAGTTCCTATGCGAGGTAGCAAGGAGTCACAGGGGCGGTTCAGAGGAGAAAGCCATACAGGTGGATGAACACCCATCACATCTCACATCGATAGGTAAACTTACTTGGTCTATACACTCCTCCTGTTGTGTAGGGATGACATTGACACATAATTAAGTCATACATATAATTAATGGCACGTGCATACTCCTGTCGTTGCACATCGGGTGACATCGGTGGGCGAGTTTAAGCAATGTCAATTTTTGTTCCTGCCGACGTTGCCGGATGCAGTGACAGGGGAATGAATGTGTGAACCTGGAAGTAATTTTCAAGGCGTAACCAATAATGCATTCGAAGCGTTCACATAGTCGCCATCATTATGCTATAGACTGAATGTGACAAAACTCTTGCAGTTTAAGTGCACACTCAGAATGCTTTATTGGTTACGCCATGAAAACAGTTATTACATATAGACAATTAAAAATATCAGACACTATAAAAGTGTCTGATATTTTTAATTGTCTATATGTAATAACTGTTTTGATTACACACAACTACTGTTTCATTTTCAAATCAATTTAAAGTCCTGGTCAATAATTCATAAGGCCCTAGTTTATTACTTATTATTCAGGTGAAATGATTTGTCAGTTGATAAGTATGTCATTTCACAGTAATACATATTGTGACCTTTCAGAGAGCAAGTTAAACTCTGTAGATATGCTGTACAAATCTAAAGCTGAGCAAGAGAATCTAACTCAACATGGAGCCATGCAAGATAAACTACTATCTCTACAGAGGCAGATGGAGGCTAGATTTAAATTGGAGACCAATACAGAGGTAGGGGACATCATACACTAAAGTGGTACTGTAAAAGTGGAAATGGTCGGGCTACATTTATTTTCGGGCTAAAATCAGCAAATAGAAACGCGCAAATATTTTCATTTTGTATGTAATGTAGGTCTATGTAAGGAAGATCAAGATTGCAAAAACAAAAACAAGCAAATTTGTTCAAAATGGGCAAGCGCAAAAAATTACCGACGCAAAAGTTTCTTCTTTTACAATATCCCATTTGTAAATGTGAGATTGTTGCTCAAAGACTCTTTTATACTTCTTCAATCAGCTCCAAATTGGGGAGCATTGTAATAGCAGAAAGTCAATACAGAGGAGGTTTTGGGGCACTGTGCATTATTTGCTTGACACATGTGCTTGCTAGAATCATGTGCACACCACTAAATATTCTTCACCAAGCCTGGGAAACCAATCCCCCACTTTTACTATGATATGATATACATTTTGTCCTCACTATATCTCTGGTAATCTTTCGAATTTAGGCCCTTAAATGGTATCGAATTAAAGAGCATGGCGTCTTCGTTTATAATATATACACAAGATTTTATGAAAATTAATTTGCAAATAATTGTACAGGCGATGACTACAGGAACAAGCGGCTCCAGTGAACAGTGTTTTAGGGTGGTTTTCTGTTCATTTTATAGCATTAATGCATGAAATGTAATGTAAAACTATGCGATCAAATTTGCTGTAATTTTTCTTTTTTTAGGTATTCATGTATTCTTTTAATAGGCCGAAAATCAGAAAATTATGCTGGTTCAAATAAAAAATACTGCCGTCGACTGGTTAAAATGCTTCAATCGCGTGTATGAAAACACGATCAGGCCACTGTGACTGTCAGGAAGTACCGTGTTTGGCTTTTATTCCACACAAGTTGACATCATATTTTATCCACATCTGGTAACAGACAAAATTCCCAGCTTTAATTTAGTGCCATTTTCAAGTCGCAACACTGACTATTAACCGAGATATGGTTCAAACAAACATGCGCATTTATACATATACAGTTGTGAAAGGTATCACGGATTTTGCTCCGGAACTATTTAGTGACGTGCTACCTTAACTTTTGTGTAGATAGATAAAATATGCATATAAGCGTAGTATGTGTAATTCATGTATCGATTGCAATAATTGTGTTTCTACTGTCAGATGGCCAATTATAGTTCTTTAATAAACACTAGCGGGACGCCAGTTCTTCGAACGGGTTCCCGTTAGGTAGTAGCACCTACCAGACAGAACCCCGGTGAAATAACAAATAAGTAGCTACACGGACATTTGACGCGAAATTGGTAATAGTACATTTTGAGTTAAAATATAATGCATAGGCCTATTTCCTTACCTGAAATTGAATGTGTCCCGTCATTACCCCATATCACATACATATGAGAAAATATAATGCAGGCCTATAAAAGTATTGACCTGAAAATGAAAGCTTTCCGTCATTACTTAAAGTTTTATCCCATTGTTTATACTTTTAAGGAACCACACTATTTCATTCGATTTCGTGACCCTCCCTGTTATGCAATTTAGTATCCCATTCTTCTTTAACCCCCTGCCACACAAACCACATTACTTCATTAAACCCCCTCGCCCCAGCCTTCTTCCCCCGGCCCGCCGCCCCGCACCGTGCTTATCTCAACACCCAAGACCTAAACCTTAACCATCTCCCCAAGCTGTATCCAGTAACCACACTATTTCCTTCCACCTCGTGACCCTCCCTGTTAGTGTTACGCAATTAAGTATCACATTTCTTCATTAACCCCCTGCCTCCCAAACCTCATTACTTCATGGCCTCCCCTTGCCCGCCCCGTGCTTATCTAAACCTTCAATGCCTAAATTAACCAACTCCCGTAGCGTTCTTCTGTAACCCCTGCCTCCCAAACCTCATTACTTCATGGCCTCGCCCCCGCCCGTCCTCCCCCGCCGTCTCCGCCCCTACCGCCGTCCCCACCCCTACCGCCGTCCCCACCCCTACCGCTGTCCGATCACCGCCGTTCCCGCCCGCCCTGTGCTTATACACACCTTCAAGGCCTAAATTAATCAACTCCCGTAGCGCAGCATATTTCTCCAATATTTGCCTGCCCGCGTGTGTCGGGTGCGTGGGTGTAGTGCGTGTGAACGTTTATTTTGCATGGCGCACTACAACACGTTATGTGTTACGTGCTCGACTGCATGGTTGCAGTACGCACAAAAATACACAAACATGGCCCGTAGAAACAGTCTGAAAAGGCCCTGGATTTTACTCCTCTGTACGGTTTTCAGCCATTTATAGCTTATAATCCGTGTCAAGTCATCATCTATTATCAGTTCAAGGTTCACGGCTTCTAAATGAAAAATGAGAGAGCCTTTTCAGGATACATACATACACCCCCCCCCCCCTACACACCTACAACTTACGGCAAATTATAAGAAGTTAGTAAAATTATACAATTGTCTCTTTTACCTGTAAGTTTTGCGTTATGGTCAAGCTATGTCAAATTGACTACATTAATTCTGTTAGGGGTTGTGATACGGACTATTTGATCCGAACCTATTCACCACCACTGCACGCATTTGAGGTTATTTTATCATCATGGCCGTCGAAGTTGTCGAGTGTCTTAATAAATAAAGTTGCAATGCAAAGTAATACATGGTGGCAGCAGTGGGATCCGAACCCGCACCATCGAAAATTACTACATTAGTAATGTTTAATTTAGAAATGTTCTCATCTAAATTTAGATTTCCAGGTTCAAAGACAGTGAACTGAAAAGAGTTGAATTGGAAGAACGGGATAAATGTCGTAAGGAGATCGCCAGAGCAAGGAAAGAGGTGAGAAATAATAATATTGTTTTAACTTCTGTGTGCATGTATCCTCTCTATTTGAATTTGGCTTGTTATTAAATGTGTATTAAATGAGACCAGAGAGGATACATGACAGCAGTTTTAAATGGCACCTTTTTCTGAATTCTTATTTTGAAACATTATAGTAAACTTAATTGATCAGTCTGGTTGCCATTGAGTGAATGGGATGATTCCTGTACCTTGTATGGAAGAGCATTGTGTGGACACAGAGCGGAGTCAATGAAATTGACGAAAGTGCGTAAAGTGTCCAAGACTTTTTAAAGTCTTGGACAAAAACATCTTTTAAATCTAGAAAAGTGATCAGTACATCATCTCACTTGGTGACAATGAAAGTTTTGTAGATATGGCTTGCTCTCACAGTGTGTCTGAATATAAATTTATGAAGGTCTACAGATTACACAATGTGTGGACGGACATTCCTGTATGATACGCTGACCTTTTGATGTTAAATCCTTATCATGATTCATTCATTATTGCATACAGATGGAGTACACATACAGAGCCAAGTCAGAGGCTTTACAAGAGAGAGAAAGGAATTCCTTAGAAAGGCTGCAGAAGGAGCGAGAGGTAATTCAGTTGACCTGTAACACTATAGTTCATCCCATTCATAGCATACTACTGTTGTGAAAAGTGAAAAATACATCATTAACGTGTGAACACCATCACCATATTTAATCACAAACAGTACAAACAGTACAAACAGTACAAACAGTACAAACAGTAACGCATAAGTATCATGTGCCTGATGATAAATTGTGCTCGCTGGGATATGTTCTGACTTCATTTGAGTCCTTTTATGGGATGAAGAATAGGGTCTCACAACCCAACACTCCAAATCAATCATAAAGGTGTTGCTTCTGGAAGTGTGTGACTGCACATTTTCAAAATAGATGTGAAAACTCCAGCACAGAGGGCAAATTTTGGAATGTGTCAGTGCCAGGCATGATATCTTGTCTGCATTTTTGTAACTATTTCATGGAATTTCAGTTTTTTCACCCGATATGAATATCATACCTGGTCAGTATCTTTTGAAAAGCTTCGTTCATTTTGCCTAGTTTCTTTTTGCATCTTTAAACTTATCATTGAACAAGTTCCTCTAATATGCTGACATATTTGCTTGTGCTATCAAAGACGACTGTGCATTGCTTATGAATGTTGTGTCTATTACCTCAATGCATTGATATCACATTCGTGTATGGTGCACCTTTTTATAGAATGAATCATGTTTGATTTTGCCCAAGAGTGGTTTTATAACACATGACATTGCAAAACACCCATATGTTCTATCAGCATGAGGTCAAATTATAAGATGATCTTTCTACCTATATACTTTATTTGGCTAAAAGTCAAAACCACCGTTTTTATGATTTTAGCATAATGTAGAGATTTCAGAATAACAACTTTACCTCTTCACAGGGGGCCCGCAAATTCTTGCGCATTGTTTATCTACGCAAAATCCTTCACACACAAAATCTGTCACTACACAAAATCTTTCACAGCCCGCAAACTTTGTCGCACTTTGTGTAGTGTCAGCCCGCAAACTTTGTCGCACTTTGTGTAGTGTCAGCCTGCAAACTTTGTCGCACTTTGTGTAGTGCAGCCCGCAAACTTCTTCACACTTTGTGTGCAGCCCGCAAAATGTGTCACATATTCTGTATGTAGCTTTTGACATGCACACTTCAAGCTGATGATTTAATAAGAATATGCAACTGTATTGAACGTGCATGAGTGTCTTCTTTATCTCAATAACTTTGTCTAAATCACAACAATTGGTGGCAGTCGTGGGACTATTTCATTGTCTAAATCTCGACAATATCATTACCGTTTATTGTGTACTGTGTGATCCACACACTGCTTGGAAGAGCATGAGGTACATGTATACCTCACGCTAGCGCGCTACGCCTACATGCAATAGAATGATGGCTTTTACTTTATTTTCTTATGTTTCTGCTGCAGCATTTTGAACGTGAGACGTACACCCAGCGTCAGAGTATGTTGGAGGAGCTTGGTGTGCTACGACAACGAGAGAAAGAACTTAAGAGGGAGGCAGAAGTCAATGCAAGGTAAGAGCTTTGCTTGACATGCCTGTGAGAGGAAACTCATTATGGATTGGTGTACGAGAGAGAGAGAGAGAGAGAGAGCAGAGAATCGCAGAAGTCAATTTAACATAGATTTTATAGTTATTAGGCCAAAATGGTGTTGCCTTCAGCGACCGACCCTGAAATCGTAAAAACTAGGGTCACAATTTTTTTTTTTAGATTTAAATTTGATTAAAAATGTTACTATTTCTTGCTTGAAATGATTTTAAGACTATTGTCACACTAGAAACATTAGTTAAATTGACATCCCCCCCCCCCCCCCCCCCCCCCCGTATATACCAATTATGTCTTGACATAAACCATATCTTTTTCGGCCAAAAAAAAAATAAGAAAAAAAAGAAAAATAGAAAAGAAGAAAAAAAGATTTCCGACCGACCCGAATTAATTTTTTTGGCACTTGAGGGCAACACAACTTTTTTGTTTTGTTTGGCCTTATTAACAAAAAACCTGAAATGTTATATGTCTGCTTTGTTGTATATATATGAGGTTCATTCAATAAGTTCTTGGCCTAAGATACAAGGAGATGAGGTATACAGTTCCGACTCAAAGAAGATTTTAAGGTCTTCCCACAATGCATTGCAAGAATGCAAGCCAACTAAATCTTTTTCACGTGATGCATTTGTCAAGCTCTTAAGTTTTAGAAATAAGAAAAGGGAACACTGATAACTAATTTATTCATTGATGTAAACTAGAACTTAAGAGCTCCAACGATGAACAGGCTATGAAGCCATGATTGTGTGCAAATTATGTCTATGGGAACCGAGACAAATTGGAGACCAGAATTAGGACATTTTGCAAAAACACAACGCATTGTGGTGGTGTCTTTAAAATCTGCTTTGGTTCTGACTGATGATCTGATGATAATATGAGCAGAAAGAGCAATTGAAGTGACGGAGCCAGGTAGTCACATCCATATTGTGAATCACTAGAGAAAGCAGATGTCTTGACAATAGCTGATTGTTCAATTTGTTTGTTCATTTTGTAAATTTTTCACTTCTCAAGAAGTTATCATGATTGATCTAGTTGTATCAAGGAAAAGCCCCATAAAAGATATTAACTTCAAACTTTATGTGTGATCATTCCACAAGTTAAAGGTAGATGTTCCGATTGCTGGCCCGATTTTCAACTTGTTTGAGTTTGAGTTGCATAACTCCAATGGTTCTTTTTTTAGAAGCACAAGGGCACAAAACATTTACCCATTGAGTTGTACACAAACTGGTTGGTGGTTAACCACCTTTGACAGTAATTCACCACATTTTAGCCTATAATTTCTAAATGGAACATATCTGGCCCCTAAAATGTTACAGACATAATGAGAAAAATATGGGGATTCTTCTGATATCAAAAATGTGAGAAAAAAATCATAGCCCCCAAAAAGTGATCGGAACATATACCTTTAAACTGCTAATTTTATCAGTCAGAACTGTATACTTTATCACATTCTAACCTCAGACTGCCGATTTTTTCTGAATGACCCTCATTACGTACCAGTATGTGCTATACCTTTGTTAGTTATATTTGCCTGGCAATGTAGGTGTCTGATTGCTCTGTGGAATATGGGCATGAATGTGAAAGGTCCCTTCATACTTCTGTCATTGAAGCAATGTCAACTTTGATCTGGTGACGTTGGCGGATGCGCAACAAAGCGAGTATGAACGGACCTTTAATGGCACGATATGAAAAGTATGTTTTGAAAAAAAGTGATTAAATGCCATTTTCAAACTTTTTATGTTGAGACAACCATCAAGGTGTGTTTTTAAAATGATTTAAAATTGAAACCCTACTTGTTAAATTCAAATGTATACTTTCAAAGATTTGATAAAAAGCATCACATAATTTGTGGTGTTTTTTAGTATGTTTAAGAAGCTTTAATTGCCAAAACTTCTAAAGCTGAGATCTCTTAAACTGTAGAAATTCAATCGTGAAATGACATTATTGGTTGTGTTTTTGTATCCAGGGCTGCCAAGTTTGAGGAGGACAGATGTAACACTATGGAAGAGAACCTCAAATTACGCGAGTCCTCAGTCAGCAACATCCAGGAGACATATGAGAAGAGATTGAAAGAGCAAACTAGACAGTAAGTCAGGATTAAGTGAATTTGGTTGTGTTAATTGACATCCTGAATAAAAATAGCATTTCTCTTCAAGTTCATCTATGTCCTACTTGAGGCAATACCATATTTTATAACAGAATGCTTAATTTTCTTGTAATGAAAACTCCTTCATACAAAGAATTGGAAAAAATATGTTCGATGATACTAACTAATTTGCTATTTGTCTTTTCTTTATATTTAGGAAGTGATTGAGACTGATTCAAACAAGATGCATTTCATGCTTGTAACAGACACCACTTAGTTTGAGTTACTTTTGTACCAACTTTCAAATGTTTGGTGGTAATTTACATCAGCAATTGGTCCATATCGGCACTGTGCAAACTAGGGTCTAAGCACTCATGTCTCAAGGTTGAAAATGTAGTGCATGTTTGAGGAGGCAAGCCTTCCATGATGCCAAAATACATTTTATACAATAATGAATTATAACACAAAATACTATTTTTCAATGGTGAATAATAAAATTTGTCTTTATCATTTTCTATTACCAACCCATATTTGTGTTGCAGATTCGAGCTGGAGATGGAAGCCAAGTACAGTGATAAGTTAAGGGAGTTAGATGAAAAGGACAGGAAGCTTAGAGGTAAATGTGGTTTGAAAACAGGGTTATATTTTATTTTTGTGACTCTTGAAATTTGAAATGAGATTATCTCTAGATATTACTATAATCCAAACAAAAAATTGTAGATTACAGCGTTAATGCCCAGAGCACTCGTGATCATTACAAAAGTTCAGCGTGTCCTTGCATGCAGTGCGTACCAAAACAGTCGCAACGCAGCGAGGGTCCTGTTGATTAGGGCCGCGATTGGTCAATTACCTATTTGTTTATAAGTACTTCACATCTTCCGGTTTTACTGCGTGCGCCCTTGCCATCGCGAATGCCGAGGTTACGCACCAGTCGCAAGGGACGCTGGGGAATCGTATACGTTGTAATTTTTTTGTTTTGATTATAATATTCTACTTCTTCAGCTGCAATGCAATTGTCAGCTTCATACAACATTATTGTAACAGGAATTTTACTAGTGTGGCACAAACTTGAATATTGGTTGCTGATTTTGATCAGTAGGATTGGGAGTCAGCGCTACGATCACGATGTAGCAGCGCTATATAAATGCTTTTATATAATGATAGGCCTGATTTCAGCCATGTGATAGTTTTTACTATCATTATGGCTAGGTATTAAATTTGTGATATCATTATATAAAACAAATATTGAATGCCTTTTGCTCGTGCAATAGTAAAACTATATCACTCTGTCCAATTTTGATTGTTCCATCACACTCGGCTGCGCCTCGTGTAATGGAAAAATCCAAATTTGACCTCGTGATATAGTTTTTACTATCACACTCTCCGGCATTCAATATTTGTATACTATGTATGTATAGTCAACTCTTTGAAAAACTTTCCCCCTCCCCATGAAAATGAGTAAACAGGCATACCTAGAAGGTAAAGCACGCAAGCCAACATGGAATGGCTGTTTGTATATCACTACAAGACTTAGTAAAAAAAAGCGAAATGTACTAAAGACTTAGTAAAATAATAACATCAATGAAATTTTGTAAATATACATGACCAAATTAGATTGTTCTCTCAATTGTATTGATAAGTAATCTTACTGTATCATCTTATTTTATAGCTGAAAAGAGATCTATTCAACAAGACAGTGATGCTCTGAAGGGTTTGAAGGATGATGTGAAGACCAAGGAGGCTAGATTGAAGGAACTTGAGGTTTGTTATCCTCACACATTAAATATGCTCAATCTTAGTTATTAGCTGATCCGTGGGGTAGGGGGGGGGGGGGCACTCCTATTTTGGGGAACATGCATATGTAAGACCACCCGTCCCCTTTCAAGCTTTGCTCTCAAATAATAGCCCCACAGTTTTGACACATTTGTGAACACAATTGCTACTGTTTCAACATGAATACACATTGTGTCATATTTAAAGACCAATGTATTAGATTAGAAAACCCAACTCAGAAAAGTTATCAACATGGTCTAAAAAAATCAGGAACATAATAATATCCTTGACATTTAGATTTAATAATGGACATATGACACATATCCCCCTGGCCACAGTCCAGCCCATGCGAGCATACTCTGATTAGCTCACTGTTCATGCTTCAAAACTCGCAATCAGAGCCGTAAGATCCAGCTGACGTGTCGGTTTTACCATTTTGGGGGTGAGGTTGACCTTGCATACTTTTACACGAGGTTAATTTCATTGTTTGCCGTAACAATTTATTTTTTTACAGATCATGCTGCAACAAATGAAACATGATGCAGTTAGCCTAGAGAAGGGTAATGATGTATTAAATGGTAAATTACGGGATGTGGCTGACTACCGGACTGTGAAAGAGACTAATGCAGTTTTACGCAGGGAATTGGAAAATTCTAAAATGTAAGCGTCACAATCACAGGCCGAGCACTAACGAACTTTGACCGTGGTCACTGTGTGATCTGGGGGTATTTGGCATTTTTTTGTTCGATTTCGTCGTCAAGGCGAACAGCGTCTCATTTTAACATTTTCATGCAAAATTTTAACGCGCATACGGGCACCCGATGCGTCTCTTTTTGATGGCGCGCATCTGCTGCATTGCTGAATATATGCAATCCCGCGAGGCCCCACCCACTACAAATAATGCATGGTATAACACAGTGCAGTTTCATGCGCAAGGGCTTGCGTTGCATTTTTATTTAGTGTGGAATGTCACAATATCAATTTGCATCAGATTTTGCAACTTCTAGAGTTCAGCATTCTTTGGTCACAATGTTTTCACTCGCCCTATCACTTTTGATTTGTACTCAATGTCATTGTTTTACTGTCCAAAACACTTTGCTAGCACCCATTTTTGCCATAATTTTGTTTTTTCTCCCTTGAGAAATTTACCCAGTGACATTGCTGAGCCATGTGTAATATGAATTCAAAATTCTGGTCACATTATAAATGATATAATGTAAAAGCTGAATGCAAACTACTTGTCCACAAATATAGCCTGTGTAAGTAAATGTAATAAATATAAGAGGACCTGACGTTTCGATTTGAACAGAATCTTTATCGAATACCATTCATTTTGCTTACCGGATAATAGTGGAGAACAGGTTGTTTCTATTGGTGACTGTTTTCCAAGGGAAGATACAAAGTTGCGTTTCATATCGTTACATGCATGCCTTGCCGGTTAAAGGTCGTAAGCTCGGGTCATCCGCAAGGCATTGTGGGTTGACCTCGTTTGACAATATGAGAAAAAAATATTTTCAGGTTTGTCCATATTAAAAAAGGTTAGCAAACAAACTTTAAAATGATATGCAACACGTCATAGTTGCTCAATCTTTTCCCTGTTAAAATTCAATTCAAATTATCCGGTTATTGTTGAATCTTATGGACAATTACAAAGAAAAAGAAAAAAACTTTAAATCTTGCTTTTGATTTGATTATTTTTCACTGGGTCGAATTTATGAATTGATTGATAACCACCCTTATTTTAGGTTTTAACGAAAGCACTAAAATGTCATTGCTATCCATGTTTCTCTCAACTACTGTATCATACTATACCTCAAAATGACTGGATGACATGACTGCTACATCAACTGGATACGATAGTCGAAGTAATTTAGAACTATTAGATACTATGCGCCATTTTATTCTGCCACTCTATGTCTGTCTGATGGAATGGTTGGAAGTGACTGGGAGACTTCATTCGGTGCTAAAAAAAAGATTTGTTTTTTACAATTCGGTGTAATTTTGTAAACATTTTGTCTAGTAAACATTTTTTCTAGAAAAATGCAACTTCAATCTATGCCCAGCATTTTTATTATAACTATCAAAAAATGATATGTATATGGTATATACTGTGACATATGTTTTAACTTTTTTGTCTCGTTCTCATTCATGTGTATCTATGCAGGCGACTTTCTGAAATCTCAAATGAACACAAGATGGACAGAGCAAGTAAGTAATGCATGGAAATCAAGATATACAGTTTGAACAAGCATTGCTGTAAAGTTTGATTTTATTTAGATGTATGTTCAATCATTTTATATCGAATAAATCTATATCATTTCAGCTGTACATGGTACAATTAATAGTTTACCAAAATTTAAACTTGAAATTGTATCAATATGACTGTTGAAATCAGGATGTTCTTTTCTAAAACAAATTTAACATGTAAGTCATCATTTTGGATAATGATATGGCTGTCCAACAATTCTGCACATGTGCCGGCCATATTGCTTATGAATGACCTCTCACGATTCCTCAGCCATTCTCTTCACTTGCACTTGAATTTTTATCAGAAAATAGGTGTGTGAGTTTTATCCAATTATCGAGAATCACCACCTCTAGGGTCGACATTACCGTTCTAGCTACCATTGGATTGTCACGCAAGTGTGATAATAATAAAGTATGAGTAATACCAAGAAAATGAATCTACTATAATTGTAAATTGGTGTCGGGGTGTGCATTCACGTGTATAACTAGTATATTAACATTTAAAAACACATAATACCATGATACACTGCATATTTTTGCCTTTCACAAGCAACAGCTGGTGGTGACGCATCATATTGCGAATACCAAGAATTACATCCTTGGAAGGAGGCTGAATATTGAAATATATCCCCTAATGTAATAACTATTTTTCAATTGTATTATTTTATATTATACAACACCTAAGAAAATCCTTGTATTTCATTGGAGGATTATAGGTCACGTGTGATTAAATATCCGCTCCATTGCACGATTTGCCGTGCATTGACCCCTACGATACATTGCATGGTAAGCCACTTGGCCCTTATGTGATTTACGGGTTATAAATCTCTATAATTTGTTACAAAATAACAATGATTTTCTTAGTGTTGTATAAAACAGATAATGAATGTTTTCATATGGCAATGGAACGAATATTTTCATTTGGTGAAAGATGCGATGTTCCATTTAACTCAGCTCCGCCTCGTTGAATGGAATCCGCCTCGTTGAATGGAACATTGCATCTTTCACTTCATGAAAATATTTGTACCATTGCACTCATAAACATTCATTATTCGTATACCATCAGCCAGATATCATCTTTGTTCAATATTAATGTCCATTCTATTTATCTCAGGACATGAGGAGTTATTGAAACAAATGGCAGACCAACTTTCAAGACCCTCCCCTGAACTGGTAACTCTTCAGGGAGACCTTGCTCGTTCTAGACAACAGGCACAGCAAGAGAAGGCGCTGATTGAGCAAAGGGAGTCGCAAGTCAATGCTAAGCTACAAGAAGAGGTATGTGATCAGAAGATAATTCCTGGCTTCGGCTGATATAGTATATATTTTTGTAACTAGAAATGGATTTTGTTTCCCATGGAATTAGGTTGCCAAGTACAGGATAGAGTCAATAGTCAATCATAGTGATCATTTTCTTAACATGTGTATCTTGTCCCAATCTTCTCAAGAAATTAATGGAGTGCCAATATTTTGTCTTTGAATCCCGCAGAGAGATCAAAACCTGGATTTGAGACGTCAGTTACAAGAACAGTCTGTACAGATGTCGGAGATGAATAACCAGTTATCTGAATTGAGGGCAGCCTTGAGAGATACACAGACTGCGCTTAGTAATGAAATATACCGTAGACCTGTACCATCTGCAGCCATGGGGTAATTATAAAGCCATAATCTCTCCAATAGTGAATTAGAGGGCGTGTGCCAAAAGTGATTGTACTTGAAACATAACATAGATGGCGCTATAATGCACATGTGGATGGACAAGCGAAGCGGAGTGATAAGAAACCTGGATTTAACTATTTAAGACGAACTTGGGAAATGGCACTTATCTAGGGCATTTGTTATAAAGATAATACATGGCCTAAGGACAGCTTTCATTACAATTTTACCATATTTCCTCAAAAAGGGCAAATATTTGTCTTTCATTCTAAGAGCAATACTCTCTAGGGACTGACCATGGTGTGTTAATTAGGATAGGGGCATTATATGTCATTAAATTGCAAATCAACCAATCATGAGTTCTTAATTACCAATAGTCTATCATCGATATCATATCTGTAAACAGATCTCCTGTTCATCGAGACCATGTGCCTGTCCACGACCATGCTGACCCTGAGGACCAATATATCGACACAACACTGCGCCAATCTCGCATAGACCCTGAGCTCTTATTGGCCAATCAAAGCAGTGCTGGTGTATTTGCACCAATGGCAACGGATGTAACAACAGATACTCACCCTCAAACAGGTCATCAGTCTCATCTACTAGCCACTAATGACACTACCCATAACCTATCCGAACCAATACAAATAGACACAACAAGAACAAGACGATTGTTGGCAGATGAAGAGGTGTTTGCACCGATGGCAAGTTTTGAAGCAACAGCCAGTGACGAAGGAGATGTATCGGCTAGTAATTCTCTCGCATTTTTGGAGGAAACAAGGCAGAGATTTAGACAGCTTGAAAAAGAAGCTGAGGTATGCTAGGAGGTTTTATCGAACTGTAAACAATTTATCAATTTCTGATGATTTATTTTCTTAAAAAAAAGAGGTGTGGAAGGAGTAGACGAATTCCTAAAATGAATTACAGTTAACTGTGTTTATCAGGCAGCAGGAGCTATTACATCTATAAGAAATAAGAAAAGGTGATAAAAAGTTGAAAAAAGAAACAGATCAATGTTATACTTCATTACATCTAGAGTGCGGAAGTGACGTTAGTGCTTACCCCAGTGAAAGACCAAAGTGGCAGGTACAAGCACCCTTTACAAGCTGTTTAATTGGGCGTGAACATGCTCATCAGTATACTGTAAAAGTGGAAATTTACGTGCTACATTTATTTTGACGATCGAAGTAGCTACTGTGATAAATTATAACACACAAATATATTCTTTTGCATAAATGTCTATGTGATGAAGCTACAAATCGCGAATTTAAAAACATGCATAGCAGTTAAAAATTGGCAAAGTGCGAACAATTAATTGTTGCGCACAAATTACCACTTATACAGTATGCTCTCACATCACCTTTGTTCTTCGGGTAGGATGAAGTTTATAGTTGGCTTCAATTCAATTGATAAATGCAACAAAGCATCATATGTATATTTTGAATAAGCTACATGCATGGTACCAATAATGTGTCAGCCACTTCCAATGGGTCAGTCATTCAAGGACAACTGATGATGATGTATATCTTAGTCTAGAAACACCTTTTTATTATTCCAGAGCAATCTGTTGAACATATATAATTTCCTTAGCCCTAACACTCTTGAGTACTACGATGCGGTGTGCTCGTTCCACCAGGCGTGGCAGTTTTTTGATGAAATAATGGCCCCAGGCTATATACTTGGCGAAGAATACTGAGCCAAGTATGGTTGACCCCTGTGGCCCAGTGGTAAATCATTCGCCTCTGAACCCAGAGGTCTAGGGTTCGAGCATGGGGTCCCTTTTTCCCTCGCTTTTTGGCCGCAAAATAGGTGCCTAAGTTTTTTATGAGCTTTTTCAAGAAGACAAACACATTTTTAAGAACTCTTAATCCTAAGCCTTTTCACAAAATTCCTCTCAAACCCGCTTTTTAACAATTTGCATAACATTGATATTCTCCCTGCAGAATCTTGAGCAGACATATCAAAATTTTCAACATCGAGTAACCAACCCTCATGCTGTGCAAACCTCCAGACCCTACCAACCACATCATTCATTCAGAGAAGGGAGATCTGGTACTGTGGACTATGCAACACCGATGTTAGCAAGAGATGAAGGTAATGGCTTTATGTGTTTAGTAGTTTTGAGATATTTTATCTATAGCTAATACCAGCCCAAAGGACTAAATACCTTTTCCCTCCAAACCAGGATGCATTTTGATCCTGGTTTGAATGTGCACAAACAATATTGTTGATGATTTATTTTACTGATTATCAATAATGCGGATGCTTTCATGCTTTTACTTGAAATGGTGTACATTACAACTATTTCTATATTTTTTCCTTGTTTTTTTCTTCTCCAAAAAGTTGATACGTCACTAAAAGTTTCTTGTGTTTCTTATGATTTTCGGCACTGTTCATAGCCTTTATATTGAACAACAGTCCCAGCAACATTTTTCAACTTTTAAAAGAGCAGGTCATGCAATGCTTTACCTATACTGTAATATATTTTGTCTTTCCTTGCTTTGTCAGCCCAAGATTCCAGGGCATCCACCCAACCAATACACCATCCAGCACCGAGACAAGATCCAGGGCCTCTTATGGAGTATCCCATCAGAGATTCAATGGAATCTGCCCTTCCATCTCAAAATAGGGAGCCTCCTTCAGCCGGGACAAGAAGAGTACAAATAAACCAAGATGTTACCGCTACTCCGCTGGAGAGCTTCCCAATGGACAACACAATAGGCTCAACCAAATACACACAAAGCAAAAAATCTACGGATAAAAATTCAAGAAGGATGAAATTAAACCAAAATGTAACTGCAACTCCACTTGAAAGCTTCCCCCTAGACAACACAATGGGATCAACCCAATTTACTCAAAGCAATAAATCTAAGCAACCAGGCAGTGCTATTCTGCCAGATACGAGTCAGGATCGTGTATTACGAGATAGGGGTGAGCAACCCACAAACATTATAAAACTACCATCATATGAATCTAGCATGAATTCTGAGCAAGGAATGGCATTCGCATTAGCACGGAGGGATCAGCAAACAGCCGTGTCTAGGGAAGTACCAAAACTAAGTGAACAAAGTAAGGAGAACTTAACACCCCTACCCAAGAATGGTGACGTCCATACCTTTGGAGACCAATCACAGGTTTCTGTGAAGTAAGTATAGAGTTTGTGTAGTTGAAAATATAACAGATCTATTCAACACATCAATATCAAATGCATCACATACAGATCTCTGTAAAACAATAGTCAGATTTGGTATTAAGCTTACTTATATCCTAGATAAAGGTTCTATTATAAAGAAGATTGCAAGTTCTGCATTCCTCCCTATTGTTTGATAAACGCCCTGCATTTTAATATTCTGTATTGATATGAGACATTGAACTTATTGAAGCATAATTAACAATGTACATCAACACAATGCTTCAACATATCGAGTGTTTGGAACACAAAAACATTAAGTAAATGTTATCGATTTTGAGAAAAACAGGTTTGAAATCTAGAATCTCTGTGTGAGGCAATAGGGGCTTTCATGTTTCCATGCAATATTCACCATCAAACATGCAGTTGCCAGATTTGTGCACTGTAAAGGATATCATATTGCATTGTTAAGCATAAAGAACATAAAATCTCAAAAATGTAACATAACCTTTTTGTTCTCCAAGCACTCGATATGTGCTACTGAAATTGCTAACCATCTGATTACAACTATATGAATAACACTTTTGCCATTTTCTCTAAACAGATCTTACAGAGAAAGGTCTGTTAGCTCATTGTCTGAACACTCCATGCAATCAGAGGATCACCCATTCATAACCACCACCCCACCTGCGTACAAGCCACCAGCAGCCCAGGTTGAGAGTCCACCAAGAGAAAATGATTCCTCCTCTGAAGAGGATGATCTAACAGGTGGAAGTTTGTCTCATCTAAGCGGTTTGAAGGATACAACTGGCCAGGATAACAATCAAGGTGGGCTTTAATTTATAGGCCTATACTGTAAATGATTTTATATTTAGCTCTCTTGTCTATGCTTGAATAATACACTTTAGCCATGAAAAAATTATAAATTGCAATGGTTGTTACTCAGCATCTTTTTTTTCTCATTCAGATAAAATTGACCTCAAATTCATGATTTTTCCTCGTTTCTCCAAATTGTGTGGAGTTCAGGGCACTTTTTTTTTTAAATACAAGCACTATCTGTGGTCAGACACTTAATAATTTTGATTTATGGAATAACCCTGATAGCAGTGGTTGGCTATCAACATTATACCAACAAAATTGTTCTATGTCTTGTGAAAAAGTGTAAACCAAAGTAAAGGTGTTATGAATTGCAGATCACTGCATCATTGGGATTTAATTCTTATTTCATTTTGTATCAAGCAGAAGAAGCAGAACGTCTGAGAAAGGTTAGAGAGGAGGAGGAGCGAGAAGAGAGAGAATGGGAGGAGAAAAGGAGACAGAAAGAAGAGGAGAGGCTAAGGCGAGAAGAGGAAGCCAGAGAAAGAGAACAACAGATGTTAATGACACTACAAACACACGAGGTAAGAACTTTGGAGTCAAATTTGATCCAAAATAGTGCTAGAAAAATACAAATTGTTCAATAAACATTTAAAGATCAGGAAAATAAAATCCCATAATGCCCAAAACGTGTAGTGTTCCAAGGACTTTTTTCCAAAATTGTAGGCTCACACTACTTTAATGTACAAATTTGAATCAAGAAAGAAACTTCTTGGGTGTTTTATCGCACGTAACTAATATGCATGCAGTTTGTCCATCTGTCTTTTTATTTTGTATATCGACAATGCATCATCCGTATCGACATGTCTGAAAATCGTCATTGTTGACAAATTGTCAACAATAACGATGTCGGCAACAGCCCTAGTAGAAACCAATGGAGCAATAAACTCACATTTTTAGAATATGACTATGTATGATGTGTCTTCATGTAGAATAATAAACGTCATGTGAACAAATTTGGCCTAAATCTGATCACCCACCTTTTAATTTTGAATGTATAGTTTGTAAGGTCACAGCACACACTGTTTCTCAATGGGAAGATATGACTTTATCTCTAACTGCTGTGCCAACATAGCAGCACTTTGTGTTGATTGCTTAACATTCACAGTTATATGTATGTTTTTGATGGCAGCAACCGCAATCTCATCAATCAGTTGAGGATGATGATGATGATGATTTCAAGGAAGAAGATAAGGAGGAGGCAGCAGCAGATAACAGAGACGAGGTAGCCAAAGATGATACAGGTAAATATACACACTTACTCATGGAGCATTCTTAAACAATTACCGGTATATAAATGAATGGCTTTGAGTGTGATACAAGAATATATTTTAATTTTGAGTGCAATTTATTCTTGTATCACATGACATTTGATATTATTATTATTATTTACACTTTTTGAAGAAAAAACACCTTGTGCCTTCCCGAACCTGCCTAATATGTAATGTGAGTGTTACTCCTGTGCCGATAATGTTCAATACACACTACACAGTTGCATTGTATAGTTGGTAATTGAGTATTGTTTTGTTTGTTATCCCCTCAGCCCCCTCCCCCCACACACAACACAAATGACCCATGCTGTAGTTACATGAATGAATCCATGTCATTATGGATTTTTTACACATTTTGATCCAAATTTAGCTTGCAAGAATGACTAAAATGTGCTATGTTTAGCTCTCTTTCTCTGTAAATAACATTGAACTTTTAGTTGAAACAAACAAAAGATATTATTTAACATATTTAGCTTCATTGTGAACGTATGTTAAACTAAGGTTCTCGTCCTTCCCATCGTCACAACAGATAATATACAAATTGATCCAGTAATGCAAAAATACATGCAAATGGTACAAGAGAAGAAGCAGACAGGGTCAAAGGTCAACAAACAAGACAAGGAGGACATTGTACAGAAAGTAAGTTATTTCTCATTCTGTTACTTTTATAAAATTAGGTATTAACAGTTCATAACACCTGATTGACCAAGCCTACCTAAAAGTTCCAAAATCCGTAAAACAGTTTTGTTTTGGGTTTTTTGTCGCCTTAATATCAGTGGTGGAACTTTAGATTTTTTTCAACTAGCCAGTCGGGCAGGTAACTCACAGAATTTACCTGCCCGACAAAAATTCCACCAGCCCAAGGCTTTTTTATAATATTTTGCAGCAAACAATTAAGAGCAAGACTACTATTAAATGATGATACAATTACATGTTTTTGTCTTTATTGTACGATGTTCCACTGTAACCCTAGCCTGTAAGGGAGTGTTCATAAATAATTTGGTGGGCGGTGGGGATTGGACATTTTTGAACCTCTGACATATTTTTTTTCTTGATCCTCCCAAACACTGTTGATTTTATTCTTGATCCCTCCTTTTTATGGTGATTTTTTTCCTGATCCCCCCCCCCCCTCCCCCGGTATGTCTAAGTTATCGAGCATTAATAGATTCAACCAGGCACACCGAAGAGCGGAAACAATGTAGAGCCTTTTTTGGAGTGCGCAAAGCGCCCCAAAAAATGGGATTTTTTTTTATCCCCCCTATTAAGTACCATTTTTTTTGTGATTCCCCCTTTTCCTGATCCCTCTCCATTTTCAACCTCCCCCACCAAGGTATTTATGAACACTCCCTAACAGCTCCTCGTAGTCATCATGTTCATATCCAATACTAGTACTCTCTTTAATCTCCTATCAACTTGATCTCCTCTATCATCATGACACACGGATCTGATGATGAAATTACCCTGAACTTATACTGTTACTTACACTTTGAGCTTCAAAAATGTTGCCCGCCAGTCTGAAGGTGGGCGGGCAGGTCTTATTTCCACCCCTGCTTAATATCACTGGAGTTCATTTATAAATGTGACTATTCAGCACAAAGGAGCCATAAAGTCAGCAAAGCATGTTCTGAGATATAAATATTTCAATAAACAGTAGAAAACAAAGGAATTTTCAATAGTTTCATTGATTTTATACTAATGTAGCATCTAATATTTCAGGAGAATTTGCCTGTTCAGTATCTCAAAAAGTGTTTTGGCTGACTTTACATGGATGGTGACAAATGGTTTATTCAGAGTGGTGTTAAATGCTGTAAGGGACGTGTTGTTAACTGCTGTAAGGGACGTGGTGTTAACTGCTGTAAGGGACGTGGTGTTAACTGCTGTAAGAGACGTGGTGTTAACTGCTGTAAGGGACGTGGTGTTAACTGCTGTAAGGGACGTGGTGTTAACTATACATACATACATACATACAATAGGCTTTTATATAGCGCCATATCAAATGATCACAGCGCATTAAATACAACAATGCATGAAAAAATACAACAATAAAAAATAGATACAAGATGGTGTATGCAGGATAATGCAACATGATACAAGCACATTATATATTTGAAAACAAATATGTTTTCAGCCCTTTTTTGAACACTGGCAAGGAAATGGAAGTGCGTAAAGAGGTTGGAAGTTTGTTCCATAACTTAGGGGCTACAAATGAGAAAGCCTTGTCAGCAGCTGACTTGAGAGAGCGATACTGTAGTTTGGGCTACTATAAGCGTGTGGCATCGATAGCAGATCTAAGACCTTCCCTGCCTGGGATGTATAATGTGAGGCAGGACGCGAGATATTCTGGACCCAAACCGGCAGCAAGACACTTGTCAACATACACCATCACTTTGTAGTGTACTCTCTTCTTGACAGGCAGCCAGTGTAGTTGTTGAAGCAATGGAGATGCATGATCTTGCTTAGCTGCACAGAAAATGATCTTGGCTGCCCAGTTCTGTAGTCTTTGAAGGCGATTGATATCAGTGGCCTTTGAACCCATAAGTAAGATGTTACCATAGTCAAGGCGAGACAGGATGAGTGAGCGAACAACATTATTGCAAGTGTCAAAGTCAAGATATCGGCGTATACGGGAGATGTTGCAGAGATGAAAGGTGATGCTGCGTGACAAAGAAGCGACTTGGGTGGACATGGACATGGACATTTGAGTATCAAAAACAACACCCAGGTTGCGCACAGTGTCAGTAGGTTCAATCAAGGTATTACCAACAAGAAGTTTTACAGCAGGCATGCGGCGTTTGTTGTATGATGATACAGCAACAAAGAACTCAGTTTTGTCATTGTTCAACTTCAGCATATTGCAAGTCATCCAACTTTCGATGTCACTGATGCACTTTGAAAGTGTGGAGAGAGCTGATTCAATCGACGAGTAACTGGACGGATCAAAACTGATGTAGAGTTGGATGTCATCCGCATAGAGATGATAAGATAGGCCATGCTTTTTGATGATTCTGCCGATTGGGATGATATATGCTGTGAATGATAAAGGACCTACAATGGAGCCCTGTGGCAAACCATAGTCTAAGGAGCATTTGGCAGATTGGGCGCCATTGATATATTCACTGGTAGTGCGTCCACTAAAATATGACTTCAGCCACTTTAGAGCATTGCCTGTTAAGCCAATTTCCTTTTCCATCCGGTCAAAAAGGATATCATGTGTAATAGTATCGAAAGCTGCGCTTAGATCTAGCAGCACAAGGAACACGCCTTTTCGCTGATGAATTAAGGTCATGATGTCATTTTGTACCTTCAGAAGTGCAGTTTCGGTACTGTGCACAGCTCGGTAGGCAGATTGTAATGGTTCCCCTAAATTACACTCACGCATGTGACTGGTGATGGTGTTAACAGCATGCTTCTCAATGACTTTGGATAAGAATTTAATGTTTGACACTGGACGGTAGTTTTTAAGGTTGTTTGGATCAAGAGAGGGTTTTTTGATTATTGGACTGATGATGGCATGTTTCAGTGCAGTAGGAAAAACACCTGTTGAAAAAGACACGTTAGCCATTTTTGTTATAATTGGTACAAATGTGGCAAGATTGCTTTTGACAAACCATGTAGGAATACAGTCAAGCATGCAATTCTTTGCAGCAAACCCCTTGATAAGTTTAGACACATCATCCTCACATAACAATGGGAACTCAGAGAGTTCATACAATACATTACTTTGGTCACATGAGTCATTACTACTATCTATACCACTTCTTCTTGTTTGAAGACCTTTCTGGATATTGTCAACTTTGTCCTTAAAATACATAGCAAAATGTTCACATAAGCATTGCAATGAGTCATGAGTAGGCAGGGTCTTATTGTTGTTATTAAGGAGACCATTAACAGTTCTGAAGGTAGTTTTGATATCAGCATCCTTTAGTTTGTCCCGAAAGTATGCTTTCTTAGAGTTTTCAATCATGGTATTGACAAGAGTGAGTTGCTTAAGATAGACTTGATGGTGCACCTCTAGACCAGTTTTTCGCCATTTCTTTTCATATTTACGACGGACTCTTCTGGCTTCGTGTATGTCTTTGCAATACCATGGTTGGCGGACTCTGCGACGGCAGGATCTCGTTGTAGCAGGAGCATGCTTGTCAAGGGTACGGGTTACTGCTTTCTCATACATGTCAACAATAGTGTTAGCATACTCAGGAGTCGTATCTAACGAAGAGAGAGCCGAGTCAAAATCACTTTGAAAGGCATTTGGGTCTATGTCTTTTACTTTGCGGGAGGAGATGATTTCCTTCTGGTCAGTGGGTTTCTTAACATTGAGTATGCAGTGGATCATATGGTGATCGGATAACCTTGTTCCAACTGTACATTTATTTAGGAGATTTTCATTGGTACGAGACATGACGTGATCTAAAGTGTTACCATCCTTGTGTGTAGGTCCTACAACATGTTGATGAAGACCAGTTCCCTCTATAGCTGATAGATAATGGTTGACATCTGCTCTTTCTGGCTTATTAACATGGACATTGAAATCACCTAACATAATGAACTTCCCACTCAGAGTATTCACAAAAAGTAAAAACTCATCAAACTCAGAGAGGAACTTGGATGTTTTGAGTTTGTTTACAGTCGATGGGGGAGGTCTGTAGACGATAACAAAGTAGATCTTTCTTTCTTTGTCAAGTATGATAGTATGTTCAAATGTATCGGCATGGAAGTCAGAGGGGTAAATCTGCAGTTTCAGGGACGATCTATAGAGCACACCAATGCCACCATGATTATCAGTTTTTCGGGGAACATTGATGAAATTGTACCCAGGTGGTGTGAGCTCACCAATAGGTACCTGATCCGAATCTACGGATAACCAAGTTTCGGTGAGGAACATGATGTCTACTTTGTGGTCCAATGCCAGGTCAGAACAGGTTGTAGTTTTATTCCTAATACTACGAGCATTCCAGTGACACACATGTAGATTTTTGTATGAGGACAGTTTATGCTGGTTATGGTTTTTGTGTTTCTGCTTCGCTTTAAGACCAGATTTTACACCACGGCGTGTAGGTCTAAATTCATGTTTCTCAATGCCAAGTGATAAAATTGTCTTCCAAACAGTTTGGGAAAGTCTATCATCATGACCCATCTTACTGTTCTGAAGTAGCTCACTTCTGGTATAAACACCCATTGTGGTGGCGTGAGAATTGATTGAATCTAATCTCAACAGTATTGGTGATGATAAAATCAGATCAATATAATAGATCAACACAAGTCCAATGAAGATTACATTGATTTTACAGTTCACTGTCCTATGCTGTGTAGTGATAGCCATGCTGTGTAGTAATAGCCATGGGTTTGATTCAGAACATATAATATAAAGATGCAAAATACTTGCAAAATCACATCGAAGCAGTCCAAATAAAGTTGATCAAAGGGACCACAAGTCTTGTATCTATCAATACTTCAAATCTGGTTGTATAATTCACAGTGAAAGTTGTATAAAATCATGCAAGTTGTGGAGAGCTGCCCATGACAAGCGCATCATCCATGGTGGTATATATAACTGCTGTAAGGGACATGGCGTTTAGCTTCTACCTGTGGTTACACACAGCACGCTGTTCACACAGAACAGATTGCCTGTAATGTTGCTATATAAGCAATCAAATCATTTATCATCTCATTTTTTATGAGTAATAGAATTCAAATTATTGTCTACTGGTACTGTGTTTTAATTCTACTTGACCTTTACTCTATAAATTAAATCGCTCTATTCCTTCAATTCGCACACCCAATGCTTAAAACCTACATTGGCTCATTTGATTTATGCTTTATTTAATTTATGATTTATTTATGTCATAAAATCCAAAGAAAGGGTTGTTTTAGACGTTTCCCTGAAAATGTTGTTGAAATCTTTATTATTATTAATTACAATATTCCAAATATGGAAATAAATCTGTTCCAGATATCCCATTTTCAACATACACTAAACAAATTTCAGTATCAAAAAGGCAAACATTTTGAGATTTTTTGCATTACCAATTTTCTTGTTCTTCTTTCTTACAGGCACCTGTTAGTGTTTCACAAGACTCTGTTTCAGAAGTAGACATTGGAGGGGTTGATAAACCTAGCAGGTAAATATACTCATTTCATTGAACCATTTAACATAGCTTGGATAAACATACCTTGAATGTCACAACCTCTTCAAGATTAGTTAATTCGGCTTTCATACTAGATGCGATTTGCTGTGCGATGCAGTGCGTTAGCCCTACTTCAGCTGTAGAGTATGGCAATCCATCCCAGGTCATGCTGGGTCACTACATACAATGGTAGTCAGCAGTGTGTGGTAAAAATAGGAGAAAATCAGCATTAACGCAATGCATCGTAGCCTGCAATGGTAGTTGAATACTTTTTAACTTCACAGGCAGTAAATAGCGCCTAATATAAACGAGCCTTTAGGGGAATGAAAGTTTTACTAATTTTTCAAGAGTATTTCATCATGGATGGACAATAATGTGTTCGCACCGTCATTTGCATAATCAATCTGTAATACGGACACACATTTTTGTGTTTGATTTAGAAAATTTGAAGTATTTAGCAATATTGTCCTTTTAACGCAGATTAGACCTACTTACTAATAATAACTGCAATCATTCACTACCACATAAAATATGAGCTTATAATCAAATCCATAATTGAACGAACAAAATAGGAAAACAGCGTATCATGGACATTGCATGAAAAGTGCACAACTATAAGGGAGATCATTTTGGGCACGATCATAATTGTGCTGCGTGCTTGTTGTTCGTTCAATTTTTTGATCCGATTATAGTAATATCGCACTATTGTGTATCAGTTCTTAACAGGCAGAAGAATACTGCATTATATGTTAGCAATGAATCAATATTATTCTAATTTATTCTACCCTTTTTAATCTCCCATAGCCATGGAGCAAGCTCAGATGAAGAAGACCCTTTTGATGATTGGTAACCAATATTCACTATGACTGCAGAACTTTTTAAAAAGGACAGCATGACAAATGAAAAGGTCAAGGATCATGATATAAGGTCTTGTCTGAGGACAAGCATGTTTGTTCAGTAAGATAAGTCAGAGTCTGATCATTACTCCAAGTAAGAAATCTGAATGACTTAACCCTTGTTAAAATGCAGCATATTTGTTAACCAGGTTAAAGGTCAGGATGACTCTACCCAGGTTAGATTACAGTATGACTGTTTACCAGATTATAGATCATGATGAATGGAATATACTTGAAATGCAGTGTCTGTTAACCAGGTTTAAAATCGGCTCTGGTGAAAACACCATTATGTCTGTTAACCCCCTGAGAACTACCGGCCGATTGGTCAGAAAGATGGATACATCATTTATTGCGCCAATCAGAGACAGTGTTAGAATAATTGTATCCCTGATAAAGATGGTAGTGAAACATTTTACAAGCTGCATTTGAATTGGCTATTCATATGAGTACATCTTGTAATAAACCAATCAGAACCACTGTAAGATAGACAGGTAGACCCCAGGGGGTTAACCAGGTGAAAGATCAGGATGATAAGATCAGGATGATAAGATCTAGATAGAGTATGGACAAGCAAGACCAGGTCATGCTTATATATGGAGCTCCATCCAATTGCAATGGCTCTCTTTTATCATTAACTTATTGATAAGGAGCATTTATTGTTTGGGACTAAACTACTGTAATAACTGCAGTTGTCAGTTCAACTTGTATATGACTTGTTGCGTAAATCATTAAGTAGCTGAACCACAACTGTAAATGTGGAAAATCTTTGCGCTACATTTATTTTTGTGCCACGAAAATAATAACACACAAATATATTTCTTTCGCATAGGTGTATGTGATGAAGCTACAAATCGCGAATTTAAAAACACTGGAAACAATTCACTTTATAAAAGTTGCTAAAGCGAGAAAATGACCACTTTTACAGTATTGTGTTTAATACCTTGCGAGCTATTAAAGCCCATGATCAGTAACTGAATGTATATTATACTCCTTTCTAATTGGACAAGTCAAATATATGTTGATATATATTTTGGTAATGAGATCACATTTTTCATCAATAATAGGAGTAATAGTTGACAATGTTCAGCTCAGTGAGATATATCAATCAAATTAAAGAAAGTGTTATTGTGTTATACTGTAAGTGACTTTTACACTTACAGAAATTCTCATACATTGTGCAGAGACTTTTTTAAAGATCTTGGTCCATTCCATGGAAGATGCATCTCTCACAGAGCATTATTTATCGACCATTACACAAGATGGTTAATATCACTCATACATAGAATATACATAAATTCTATAACTTTAAAAAACATGCTTAATTCTATTTTCATCAATACAACAGCATGCTTTGCCGTGGCAGTTTAATATGTTTTTGATCGCTCTATTTTAATACTAAATCAAAGATTATAAGACTCATCACAGATAAATGGTAACTCTATTTCATTCATCTAAACTCTGAGCAGTGATGTCAGAGGGTATTACAATGATCGCACCATGTTGTTGCACAAGTGATTGTGTTGCGCTAGCTTAAGTACCCACGCATTTGCGTGTTAATGCTGCATCAATCACTGTAATACGCTTTAACGTCATTGCACAATTAGATAAACAAAGTATACCCTTCGAACTACTGTGAATTTATTTATGTTTGAGTGATATAAATTTATGTAATCATAAAGACAGGTGGCTTACAAAATGTTAAACATACAACAGTAAAAGAGCTTTGTGAAAAACAACACTTTTACTAGAACTTTATTCATCATATGTTTAGCAATGATCTTGATGATCATCTTCAGGAGATAATCCCGATATTTTTCTGTTAAAATATATATACATGGAATTAACAATATATGTTTTCATCAATAAGGTCTACCTCGACATAAAACATATTTTCAATAAAATATTCTTGAAATTTATGTAACAAACAACAATATATCATCATACATTAGATATTTTTGTATATAAGATGTACTCTATGAAAATAAATTGGCCTTATAATAAACTATTCTATTGTCTTTGTCAGTTTTATCACATCTACTTTGGGAATTGCTCTGGGACAGATAAGTAAAACTCTTTTTGTGGGAGAATACTTAAGAATTCATGAAATGTCAAACTTGAGACCTGGATTTGTCTTCATAAAGGCTAACTTGGGAAGAATGCTTTAATATTCTTCTTAAAAAGCCTTGAGAATCTTGAGCTAAATAATCACTCTTCGTAAGTCCACTACTAAAGAAGAATTTGTAAATAAGAACTAACAAATGATCAGAATCAAGTTGCTTCATTTAAGCATGCTTCTTGTAGGAGCAATGTTCTTATGAATACTTGCATTTTGAAAATTCACTCTTTATGACAGCAACTCTACAATTTTCCTGTTGGTGGAGATTTTGTTAATTACTAAACACCAATTTGAAGACACGAAGAAGCAGGAGAGGAGATCCTGGATAAATCCTGTAAGGGCGAGCATTGGCTGGGAAACAATTTGCACTGTAAAATAAGTTAAGTTTTGCATTTGTAAGGTATTGACATTTAATATGAAAAGTCAACATGGAAAGGCACTATGAATTTTGATACAGCTTAAATATGGTGTAACACAGTTGAGCAACGTTTGCTTTAGCCACCCAAACGGAATAAGCTTAATACTTTCCATGCGGCAGGTGGCTGCAGACGACATTCCAAAATGTCACAAAACGTTTAAAAAATGTCAAAATTGTTTAATTTCATAACCATATTTGGAATCACCATGTGAAATGCATTGAAATAAGTACAATCTGTTCTGTATAATGGTAAAACTAATAGCCGCATGGAAAGTGTTTTAAAGCTTATTAGACAACTTTTCTGTGGGCAAGGGTGATCTTTCATGATCTTTGAATTATGTTTTCAGCTCCTCCGCTGATTGTTTGCAGTTCAATGATTATGACTATGGTATTGTCTGTAATAAATGCCATCCCCATTTTATTCAGTTGAAAATTTAACTTTCTTTAATCCACCTATTGTAAAACAGGGTTTTCTTACCTGCAAATGTGTTTCTTCTCCATAACATCAATTATAATCTAATCAGAATCCATGAACAGTCCTGGATTCTTTTTTAACAATCCATCTTTAACCAACATCCTCGCTCCTTAAATTCCCTACCATTTTGGCATTTATTACAGACAATACTCTTTTGGTAATGAATAATCATGATGGTCAATTTACAGTCACAGGCACTTCATATGCAGGAACCTCCGCTGTAGACATAGGAGGCAAAGGAGGAGTTTGATCTGCAGATGCCACAGGAGGTACCGCAGCCATTGTTGGTAGCGGTGGAGGTTGCACAGGATTAGAAGTCGTTGTTGGTAGCGGATCCAGTGTTTCGTAGGCTGGAGGGGCATCCGCACCTGGAGGTCTATAACCGGGCACATAACCAACTGGCGGAGTAAAGGGTGTGGTGTTTTCCGCGGCGGTATGACCAGGTGTAGATGGATACGGATAAGCTCCAAAGCTGGCTCTATCTGACGCAACATCATATACAGCATTGATTTGCATCTGATTGTTACGGGCATGCGTCGTTGTGTTGCGCTTTTTCTGTTTCGATGAACAGACGGCGGCACATACGCACAAGAACATCAGTAGAGCAAATATGGTGGCGACAATGATACCGGCTATTGCTCCGGAGGAAAGACCATTATTGTCACCATCATCTTCATCTGTTGTTGAAAAGCAAAAGAGAAAATCTAATTAATGCTCATTTTATTCACCCTGAGTGTAAAATATTCCAGGAGAGGTATGAAGAATAGTTAGGGAGCAGTTCCATTTATACGCGATAAATTTATCGCGACTGTATCGGGGCCTGATATGTTTTGGACCCGATGTTTTTCAAGTTGATACACGATAAAATAGTCATCAGGCCCCAATAAAATAGACATCGGGGCCCGATACGAGGCCTCTGCCATACCCTGGGGTATGTTTAGCAAATAGAGCGGGACATTGTTTAGCAAATACATGAGGATAATACAATTTACGTTAAACATCCATAATCAATAACATTATCTCTAAAAACATGAAATGCTGAATTTGTACCTTACAACTATACACATGGAAAAAAGTATCGCACCACTTTTTTCTTCTTTGAAAAGTGCAAATGTGGCCTCGAATTTTGCCACCATGGTGTGATATTAAGGATCATTTGTTTGCGTAAGCTGTCCAACAAAATGTTGTGCAATAAAAGGGCCACATTTGAGTTTGTGCAGGGATGTAAGTCTTCCGGATTTATCCGGATTTCCGGATTTTTCGATGGAGCAAAACAAAATCCGGATTTTAAAAACTTAGGAAAAAAAAAAAAAACCCTTTAAATTTTGAATTATAATGGAGTTAAACATTTGACTAAGGAATTAATACCAAGAATAGGTAAGCCTATGTACAATGTATATGTTTTTCAAATTATCAAACACATTCATTAACTGCTTTTTAACATGTCTACTCTTTTATGTTGAAAATAGCAAAGAAGTTGCTTCATTTACAGTGCTAAATCAACAACAAAAATCGAAGGGGGCGCTGCCCCCTTCACCTCCGCCAGGACAAAAACATGCATTTCCCCTTGGCCTTGAAAAAACATTACATCAATTACGTCACAAACTCAAATGTGGCCCTTTTATTGCACAACATTTTGTTGGACAGCTTACGCAAACAAATGATCCTTAATATCACACCATGGTGGCAAAATTCGAGGCCACATTTGCACTTTTCAAAGAAAAAAAAGTGGTGCGATACTTTTTTCCATGTGTATAGAATAAATAACCCGAAGCTCTATTTACATACCGACCACTTATCTTTCGTTATATTTAAACAAGCGGTAATACGCTACTCGATAAATAATCCTTTGCTACTCGCAACTGTACGCGATAAAAATCTCATCGGGGCCTGATAAAAAACTCATCGGGGCCCGGAACATTCTCGCAATTTTTATCGCGTACAAATGGAACTGCTCCCTTATAAAGACTCCACTAATTTATTCATTCTTTAAATCCTTAAACAGAAGATACCATGCTACAGTTGGTTTAATCAGTTCCAAATTGGCGAGAAAATGCGTTCTCATCTCTTCGGGCGCAAAAATATTCCCAGCGAACGCACACAATTTTTTCCCCAAACGCATGTGTCACGCATATTTGATACAGTGTGCTTGTTGTGTTCATGTGCGGCCTACACCCTTCTGTATTAATTCGCTTTTTGCAGATTTGCATTTATTATCATAAATTGTAAAGATCCTCTAACTAAGTTACATAGCCACACGATTCCTACTGACTTCAAAATCACGGTTTGAATCATAAATAAACTGTCGGAGTCTGCTCAGACTACTTATTTTCTGAGCGATTTTCCCTGTTTGTTCGTAAATAGAATCCATGGTTTCACACCATGTTGCCGCCGTTTACTGCTCCGATCGCAACTGTTCACAAGTGAACAGAATAGTATGGAATGCTTTATGATAAAAATCGAAGCAATTAATGTCGAAAATTTCCTTATGATTGGAAGCAGATTTCCATTATGATTTAGTACTGTGCTGTGGTGGCTTTTTTAACGGAAACTATACAGTCAAAATAGATTTATTTATGAGTTCAGGAAAGTCTTTCCTGATAGTCAAACATCATTAAGAGAGAAAAAGGATATGCGTAGGAAAAATTTGAAAATAAATCGCATAATATTGCTTTAAGTGTAACCTACTTTCATAACAGTAGAGTCCAGCTAGATCGTATATGTCGCAATATTCTGGTGAATAATCCCGTGGATAACAATCTTTGATGTAGTCTTCATATCCATCACAACCTAGATCCTCCAAATTATAACTCACTCGTGGAAAGCCATACTGCTGCCACGCGTTAGCTATAAAAGAAAATGACGGTGTATAGCATTATACAGTCATCACAATAAGTAACTGACCAGGTAATAAATGTGCTGATAACTCTAAAAGTATAATTCCTACATATCATATTAAATTTTAAACATGTTGAGAAATTTCTCTTCTTGAATTTGAGATATTACACGCTAAGAATGGCTGATTATTAAGGAAGTTACAATTCCAAATGTACTGTCAGGTCTGATTTTCATTTTCACATTTTCATTTTCAACACGGGGACTCGGACCAGCACCGTTGATTAATGGTAGTGGTAGTGCCAATTCACCCGTCGATGGCCTGGTTGTTGGATAGTCGGCCAGTGGCATTGTTACGGTTGATCAATACTGCACACACGCTTTACCTGTCATACTCTCCCCGTCTTGAAAATAAAATGTTAAAATGAAAATCAGACTTGCCCTTATGTTTGGGATCGTAACTTCCTTATTAATCAACCATTTTTAGCGTGTAATATCTCAAATTCAAGAAGAGTAATTTCTAAACAACTTTATGATTAAATATGTTTATGTAGGAGTTATACTTTTAGAGTTATCAGCATGTTTATTACCTGGTCAGTTACTTATTTTGATGACTGTATTGACTTATAGTAGAACTGTGCGTTTTGTACTAAATTTCAAGTATCTTACTTTAATACAATATAACCCAAAGTAAAGCATTACCCAGGCATTACTATGAATATGTTTGAAGGAATCCTTTATATTGGTGGCATTGTGGGATAGTAAAAAGACATTTTACTCACGAATTGCGTATCTCGCCTTAGGGTATCCGAGCTGTCGACAGGCGACCTTCGCATCATTTCCGCTCCATCCGTGATCACAAATAGTGCCCCATTTACCAGAAAGATAGAATTCAACGCCACATTCAAAACGACGGGTATCCCCAAATAGACGAATAGCACCCTCTTTAAAAACAAAAACAATCGCAATTTATCAACGCCAGCTACAAAAACAATGGTTCTTGCCAAATAGATGAATAGCATTATTTGATGATAATTATACGGAAGTTAGTGCTCAAATTCTCAGGCAGGCCTACTAATTATTAACAAGGCAGTTCTCGAACGGCGTCTCGCCTTCTTGCGCGATAGTGTTTGATATAGGGTAGGAATGAGTAGAGTCAGTATCATTATCAGCACTACATACATATGATATAGAGAAATGGGGTGGATAGTCCCATTCATAAGACCTCAAAACCAGCTTTAGTAAAATGCACTGTGCAATTAGCAGGGCATGAAAGAAAGTACATTAGTATAATCAGGGATAGATTTCTGTCGGTAAAGCTTGAAGCTATGCTTGTTTCGCAACAAGGTCGCCCCTTGCTCAGCATGTGGTGCCGATTGAGTTGTTACTGCCCAAGCCAGTGCACAAGCAAGCTAGCAGCATACATGTATACTATAAAGGATTCCCACCCAAATACTATGATTAAAGATCATCGATTGTTATTTGCATTTGCCTGATATTACAAATTCATCATATTCACAGATGGATAACTTACTGTAAAACATTCAAAACAATGGCTTCAAAGTTGTTTTCTGACGGAGATTGGTAGAAAATTCCTAAAATGTCATCATAGTACAGCACTGGTTGACACTATATCGGATCCTTTTATCATAGAAAAAAGCAACGGTGAAATCTCAATTTGCAAAGGTAGATCGAAAGAACAGGTCCTGATGTACCACCCTCAAGTGGATCCACTTTATTCCGATGAAAGATGAGGTCATGGCATCTCATTGAAAATGCAAATTGGTAATTTTCCACAGAATAGCACATGTGTTTTGTTTGTAAACATCAAATTCAGTGACCTTGCGCGCGCTTTGATTGGTTGATACTGATCATGTGATGCAACAAGCGTTATGATTGGTTCAATTACTATCAAGGGCACACATGTTCAGATGCCAAACCACAGAAATCCCACGCTGAGATCATGCTGGGATCTGTCATCGGCGAAACAAGGATAGATTGGGCTGAATTTTCTGGCCCTATCTTAATACATGGGAGGATATAGGAGAAATCTATCCCTGACTATCTGTGGTATAATCCACTGATGGCATACATTGTACAGATAGTTCTCAAGACGAAAATCATGTCGTTTAATATTATACAAATATTTAATGCCTGAGCGTGTGATAGTACAAACTATATCACAAGGTCAAATTTGGATTTTTCCATTGCACGAGGCGAAGCCGAGTGTAATGGAATAATCCAAATTGGACCGAGTGATATAGTTTTGCTATTGCACAAGCAAAAGGCATTCAATATTTGTTTTATATCATGTATCATATCATTCTTTTCCAGCCATAATGATAGTAAAAACTATCACATGGTTGAAATCTGGCCTATCATGATATAAAGCCTAGTATATCCCATTTAGACATGCAGTTATCAGCTCCAAAACAATATATGACAGTCACATCCAAACATACCTCTTGGGGTCTTCCATGCAATGTCTGATTTTCAACATCATCAAAACATACAAATATCAAGATTTAAATTGATACCTCATAATTGAAATTTAGCCTTAGGAATCGGGAAATATGATGAATACAATCGTAGCATTTCCTTTTAATTTTTTTAAAGTTTTCAAGACATTTTAGAAACTAGACATACCAACAAGAGGTATATGTTTTGATAGGTCACATAATGATGTTTCTTCTCCCCCATTTGGAATGGGTACAATTTTATCAACCTATTCATTACATTTATAGGCAAAAAAATTCTGCTATAATTGTATTTCTTCATCTAGGTCTCTAAACCACTGATTAAAACATAATTACTGCCACTAAACTCAAATAGAATATTGTGGTTGTTTTTTGTCTCAACAAGCATTGTTTTCTATCATTTTAAATACATACAATTTTGTTCACCTTCTATATTTTATCGAGCGATTAGGCAACAAAAAACAACTTGTCGGATTGCCCATTCACCTCAATTTTGTTGGGGTCGGTAGGTCGATTTTTTAAAATTTTATTTTGTAGATATTTTTAGATTTCAAAAAAATGGCCACATATCACACTGGAATACGTTGAGGTTTATAATCGAAACTAAATTTTGATATTCAAAAGACTAACTCTGGTGGCATGGATAAATATTTCAGAGTTGGGTCACGTACATACATAGGTCAATCAAGGTCATTTAGGTGACGAATTTGTATAATTTCTAAAATCAGATCATGAACAGTAAAGTCATCTTTAGTTTGCACTAACGCACACATCCATAACTGTTAACAATTCCTTATGGGGCCCTCACATGTATCCGTGTGAGCTGAGCGGCCCCTTACCGTGTTAAAAATGGGTGCGGACGGCGGCACACCGTTTCCCGTCCGTTGAACACGTTCAGGGGACTTTGCCGGCCACCGGAGCTTTGAACATGCTCAAAACTCCTGGCGGGTGAGTAAAAGCGGCGGCGAACGATGAGAGCCCGGTATGACTAGACGGTATAAGGACGGCGCACCCGTTCGCACCCGTTTCGCGCCCATTCGCAGGGCGGTGATGGACGGTGGTGGACGTCGACCATCTTAGCGACGGACTGCGAATGGCCGCATGCAGCCTAGTAACCGTTCGCGGAACGGACTCTCAGCAGGTATGTTGCAACTCTCTAAATGTAAAAGAGCTAAAACTCACTCTTTCGAGAGCTCTAGGAGGAACAGCTCTTTTTTTTGCAGTGAAGTTCACTCTTAACAGAGCAATTTTCACTCTTAACAGAGCAATTTTCACTCTTAACAGAGCAATTTTCACTCTTAACAGAGCAATTTTCACTCTTAACAGAGCAATTTTCACTCTTAACAGAGCGATTTTCACTCTAAAAAGAGTTAAAATCACTCTTAAAAGAGTGACAAATCACTCTGAAAAGAGTGAACTTCACTTCTTAGAAGAGCCGTCCATCCTAAAGCTCTCGAATGCAAATGAAGCGGCGAGCTTGAGCGCTCAGCTTGAAAAGGGCGGTTTGATGATGTAATCAAGACGTTTCGGCCGGTACCCAGGCGTTTCGACCGGTTAGGAACAGGTATGGAGGTGGTATCAGGGGTATGTCACTGAGCTTGCCGATCGGGTCCACTTTTAAATTGAACTTAGTCAGCATAGAATTGGGGGCGCTATACCGATCAGGCGTGATGATTGTAGCAGACGACGCAACGCTGGCCACGCGTCTCTCAAACGACCCAATTTGGCAACGGGAGTGCACCATTTTGAATTATTTTTAACAGTCATCGCCCGGTTAACGATAAAAATCCTTTTAATTATGATGTATTTGTCAAAATGATAGTTTAAAATTCGCGATTACGTGTTATTCACTACGAATTCAAAATTTAGGTTTCACGTGGCCACCGTCGTCTGCAGCGCCCCCCAAACCTATGCTGACTAACATGCCGTTTAACCTGCCGTTAAACCTGGTTAAACCTGGTTAAACATTGTTAAACGCGTTAAACGCCGGTCACCGACACATTCCGGACGATAACCATAATTTATTCAGATATGCAAAAGGATCCGTTTTCGCTACGTACGTTAGTATACGACTTTCCTATCCCAAAGTTAATAGTATCCCTGGTGGTATGCACACGGTGAGAACGGTAAGCTAGAACTGTATGAGGCCGCCGAGAACCCGGGACAGACCCGGTGTAGAACGGTATGGACCGAGGACCCGGTGAGGAGGTGTTATGCACCCGGTGATAACGGTAAGCTAGAAATGTATGAGGACGGTGAGCCCGGTACACGGCCGGTGAGGACCCGGTAAAGACCCTGTATATAACGTTATGGACCCGGTGGCCACAACAAAAATTAATGCGCCCGTTGACATATTAGTGATTGTTTGGACTCTGTTGTTTTTCTATTAGACGGTAAGGTGGCCGCCTACCATTACCGCCCTGCGAACGGGCGCGAAACGGGTGTGCCGTCTTTATACCGTCCTCAAACCGGGCTCTCACCGTTTGCCGCCGCTTTTACTCACCCGACAGGAGTTTTGAGCACTGTTCAAAACTTCCTGCCGGGCGCGGATGGCCGGCAGCGAATTTATTAACCGTACTCACTCACTGTATAAATGTATTGCTGTACAATGTACATGTCCTATGCACTTTACTCCGTCAGGTATCAAATGTTGTTTACGGTAATAAAGATCGCTGGCCGGCAATGTCCCCGGCAACGTGTTCAACGGACGGGAAACGGCCCACCGTGTGACATCCCCGTGTGCCACCGTCTGCACCAATTTGTCACACGGTAATGGGCCGGCCAGCTCACACGGATACATGCGAGTACAAATGTATTTTACAGACATTCCCGGAATGTGAGCGAAGCGGCGAGCTTGAGCGCTCAGCTTATGCAGGGCAGTTTGATGACGTTATCAAGGTGGTTCGGTCGGTACCCAAGCGTTTCGGCCGGTGAGGACCTGGTGAGGAGGTGGTATGAGCCCGGTTCCAGGCCGATAAGGACCCGGTATAGAACAGTATGAACCCGGTGACAAAAAAAAAATCAATGCGGCCATTGACATGTTTTGCTGATTGTTCACCGTGTTGGACTCTGTTGTTTTTCTATAAGACGGTAAGGGGCCGCCCAGCTCACACGGATACATGTGAGGGCCCCATTAGAGGCAGCTTCACAAATAATTCAAAACTGCACACGCCATACGGTACACGCCACACAGACAGAAATAGTGAGTACATAGTCTCATCCTGATAATATCAGGCAAGTGAAAAAGAGACATTAATCCGAGCACATTCCAAATAACACTTCAATTAAGTTCAATTAATATTACCGATTGTGATTACTTCTATTCACCCTTATATTATAACGCTTCATCCGTGACGTAACCTGCCCATCCGACACACGCATCGATCGTATGAGATGCATTCTTTGCCCGATTCTTTGAAATTGAAGATAATAATAACGCATGTAAATTCACCATTCGATAGTCCGAATCAGATAAAAGGTTCTTTAGTCCGAAAAGGGGTTCTTTATTACGAAGGTAGGCTATTCCGAAAATAAAAAAGGTTCTAAAGTCCGAAAATTAAATAGGTTCTGTCATCCGAATATTTTTAAATGGTAAAAAAGGGTTCTCTAGTCCGAAAACTGTCACAAAGGGTTCTCTAATCCGAAAAATAAACAAGGTTCTCTAGTCCGAATTTAAAAAAGGTTCTCTAGTCCGAAAAGGCTTCACTGTCTAATCCGAATCAGAAAAAATATTCTATAATCCGAAATTTGAAATAGCTTATATTGCAGTTCACCAAAGAATTATAACTCCAAAGCCTTCTTCATTTCGAACTAAAGAGGGTGCAAGAAATCGAAATAAAACAAAATGAATCGAGAACAGTAAGGTTTGTCCTTCTGTATGTATGTAACTACATACTAAGACATGCCAAACAAAAGAATGTGTCAACATGATCCATTTTGAGTGTAATTGATTTAAACAAGGCTAGAGGTTCCCCCGCTCTAGAATAAGTTGTTTTTGTGTTCACGGTTAACGAGATTGATGTAGATTGGAATAATGTTACACAGTCAGTATTCCAGGCCCAGATTGGTGCAAAAGGCTGGATAGGCCTAAATGTAGCTTGTTATATTTAGCCCCCAACTTACATATTTGGATCTGTCTTCATAAAACGTTATAGTACGACTGTCATACCCAAGTTGTCATGACCATTTTAATTTGATTATACCGCATTATTAGTAACTGACCGATCCAATATAATACGCCCGACCGAAGTTGCATAGTCGGATTGGCAAGTTACTTCTTTAATGCTGCAAATGCACCTGTCTGTCGAGCGTGCTCCTCTAACTACTCACCGCTAATAGGACTACAGATGACGCCTGCGTCACCGATGCAGTTTGGTGTTGGTGTACGCGTTGATGCTCCATCAATGGGGTCAACAAAACTCCAGTCATTGTCGCATTTAAGCAGACTGTATTCATCTCCGTCACAGTCAAAGTTGTTAGTCACGACAGTGATGTTTCTGGGACCAAATTCAAATGATCTAAACATGCAAAGAAAACAACAGTACTTAGTCAAGTTTCATACGGTATAAGCGTATATACCATGTCCCCATCAGGTACGGTCCAATCATGGGTTGATTTCCTTTTTCCCCTCGCGAATCTGCTTCTAACGCAAATGAAATCAACTATGGGCCGTCTGAACACAAGCAGTAGGGTAACTGGGATTTTTTCAGGGGTAACAATTTGTTTTCCAGAGTAGGCCTATGTAAATGATCATATTAAAGTTATTTCCTTGTGGTTATTGTAGAAAATGGCTGACTTAGAGATAATTTATTGTGAAACCCCCTTTTCAGAAATAGCTAGGTGATGTCCTCTACTATATACTCTATTTGGCTTCCTCTGGACAGTGACATAAGTTAACAGGCGCAGCTTTTACGCACGCGTATGTATTCTCCGTCTTTCATTGCCCGTGTATAATATAATAATACGCCAGCGCCTCAAGTAGACGCGCGCGTTATATGCTGCAATTAGTAGACTACGCTGTTACGTCACTGTCTCGTGATGGCCAAATAAATAATAGTTTATATCACACATATACATATTCCTGTCATTTGATTGGATGATACTACATCATGTGACATGAAATATATGAATTCCTACTATTTCACTTGAGGGAAAAAAATTCCGATAAAAAGTATTATACAACACCTAAGAAAATCCTTGTTATTTCATTGGAGGATTATAATAGGTCACGTGTGATTGAATATCCGCTCCATTGCACGATTTGCCGTGCATCGAACTCTACGATACATTGCACGGTAAGGCGCTCGGCGGCCGTAACGCGATTAGACCTACACGTAAGCCTACGACTATAAATAAATATCTGAATAATATTGTTTCAAATGACAATAACTTTCTTAGATGTTGTATAAAACAAATAATGAATGTGTTTTCATTCGTGCAATGGAAAGAATATTTTCCTGAGGTGAAAGATGCAATGTTCCATTCAACTCGGCTCCGCCTCGTTGAATGGAACATTGCATCTTTCACATCAAGAAAATATTCTTACCATTGCACTCATAAACATTCATTATTCGTATACTATTTCCCTGTGATGAGGGGCTGCGAGGGAAATAGTACCTTTTTATGGGAACTTTTTCCCTGGCTCGCGATCGCGGTAAATGACCTTGGCTTGATTGAGGCTTAGGTCTATATATTATCTTTTGTTTATCAAGTATTTCAAATGACAGAAATATTTTATTTATATGTTATATAAAACAAATATGTACTGCTCTATATTCGGGAAATGGTGCAAAATAGGTCCCCTCGGTAATTGGAGACCGTGGGCCTACTATTTTCCCTCGACATTCGGTCTGGAAAATAGTAGGTCCACGGTCCCCAGTCACCTCGGGGACCTACATGTATTTTGCACCATTTCCATCATGAACAGTAAATATTTGTCCATCACGAGACAGTGACGTAACTGCGCGTCATTCAATAATTTTAGTATATAAACGCACACACTCACGCGTAGAAAGGCGGAACACATACGCGAGCGTACATGTAGCGTCAGAATAGTTACGTCACTGTCCCGGAGAAAGGGAAACAGACTATAGTATATGAGCTACGTGCGCCACACCGAACACAAAACTTCTAAAATCAAGTTTGCAAGTGCTTGCTTGTCCGTAATGATAGTACAAATGTATCTTCGCTTAATCGCTTGTTAGATCACCATTTAAAATATGAGCGGGTTCAATTTATAATTACGCAAGTTATCCTTTTTTTGTTTGTTGATCGTTTCAAGATGCCGACGACCATGGTATATATAAAACATCGGCCGAGTGCACCAAACTAGCGTAACTTAATAGGGAGGTAAGCTACCTCCCTAGTAGTTATGCTCTAACTGTACCGTAACTTACGTACTAACGACGTTATTCTAAGAGCATAACTGGCGAGTAATACCAGCATAGTATAGTAACTATAGTAGATTCATAAACTCTGGCGCATCAGTATCGATTTTGGACCTCGTCCATTGGGCGTTAGAGGAACCCATTTTGACCAATGATGAAACAGCGGTACTTTTATAGATGTTATTATCATGATTATTTGCGCTCCATATTCAAATGCTATTCATGATAGTGTGGCTTTATGAATAGGGCTGATCAAATAGCTTTACAATCACGACAACCAAAAACTTAATCCAGCAGCTTCAAATGTGTTATCCCTTTGGAAGCGGTTACCACAATAAAAACAAATCGACCATTATCGACCGTTACAGGATTCGAAAGAAAAATATTATGTATGTCATTTTACCTATTCATAATTTAGTGGATACTTTTATTATTTTACGTTTTTATTATGCACGTGGAATAAAGGCAACATTAAAATGAAAACAACAGTTCTACGTATTTTTTTTGCGAGAATAAACCGGAAAATAATTCAATTATCATTTTTTTTATATACCTAGGTACAAAACCATTTGTCCTAATTAAATGGAAAAACAGTTATATATCAACCAAGATACGGATTATAAACGTTACGTTACGTATTTCTGGCTATGAGACCACCTGAAAACCTTTATCAATTTATCTGAATAACAATACATTTTCTTAATCGTTATGCCGATAATCCAACCGCAAGTTCCCTGTCACTAGGTACATAGTGGTGACTACATCACCATGATCACAGTAGTACATGCACATGAAGCCACGGTATTACCCTTGCATATTACGATTAAATTCGAGTGCCTCCCCATCTTTTGCTTCTGTTACCTCTTTACTGAAATGGTATATCGCTAAAATCGGCCAATGTCTGCGAATCGACTATAGCGAGGTAAATATCCACATCAATCAGCATCGTCCCCTTACAAAATTAATTGTCGCATGCGTCAAATGTGTGTACATGTATCAAACAGCAATCATATTGACACGAATGGTGTTCCGTATAATTATAAAACTGTGTCGTCAATCGCTACGTCAAGCGTTGATTTAAATAACATGAATAATGCAACACGTCTATGGCACGTCACACCACGTCCAGTAGAGCAATGAAATCTGTGAATATGACGCCATTTGTTGTGTTCGAAAACTTTTATTAGTTTATTACCATGCTTTCAAAAATAAGGACCATAATTACATTATAAACACATTTTGTGCGAGAGTAACATACAAAATGGTATAAAATGGCAAAACTTTCACGATCAAAATCCGTTCGTTTTAAATAAATTATGGATCAATGGTTAAATAATAAAAAATATCACAATTCTAGCGTCAAATCTCTGTGGCGTGCTACTGTAATCCTGGCCTTTGTAAAAGTAAATCACGGGTTCGATTCCCGTAATTCCCAAATTGTTTTCTCTATTTGTTTTACTTCTTCAAAAAATGATTTTAATGACTTTAGTGACTTTAATGAAATCATTTATGTCAATTTCTATGAACTACAGTATATTTAATGTGTAGGCCTATGTATTTTTATTTTGTATTCATCTTTTTATTTACTTTATTTATAAGTAGTTATCCATTTTTTCATGGATTCACCAAGTTAAAACTTTCAATAGCATATAAAATAAAATCTCTTCTTATTGTGTCAAAAGCTTTATGAAAATCACCTTCAATATTATTTTCTTCGGTATATCTTAAAACATCTTCTATCAGTCGATGCTGCTCCGTGCTTACATATATTTAACCGTTTTGATCTGAATTTATTATAGTGGGTAATATTTTATTTATTCTTGAAGCAAGTGCATGTTTTTGCTGCAATTTTGTAGTCTATATTCAAAGTGTAATTATAGGTCTCCAATTGTCAAGATTGTTTTTCGGAGTCCCTTTCCTTATGAATCAAAGAAATAATACCACGTTCATATGTATATAGACGAGAGTTCGTTATTTTCATATGCTTCATTGAAAGAATTAACGACCAATTGGCCTACATGATTAATTGACGCTTGTAAAATTCTGCTGTTAACATGGTTAAACCATCACAACCGGGACTACCGTTTGCCATTTTATCCATGTCATTAATAGTTTACTACGTACGTACAGAACTTGAGATATTTAGTTACGCATATTTAATTAGATAGACTTCGTAATTTTTTAGGATTTCCACATTACGGATTGAATTTTTGTAAACATAGTGCACTTTCAGCTTGGAACCTGATGCACAAACATGCAATCCAATACAGTACTGGTTTCCCATCAGCTGAAACACATGATAGGAGTGTGATGATTAATGCGTTTTTTAGGCATTTTAAGAACATGGTTATTAAATAAAGAGGCTCGACTACTTTTGGAGAATTTCAAATGACCATAGCACCATTACTCGATTAACATGATTCTTGCACCAAATTAGATCTGTTGCCAAGATCTTTAAATTTACACCTGTTTTGTTGAATTCCAATATATTTGAAATGTTAGTGGGCTATACCTATTAGGTATTACCTAATAATATCCTTGGTTAACCCATCGTGACCGATAGATAAGTTTAGTGGCTCAAAGTGAGTGAGTGAAAGCATGTTTTATAAATTATCTTTCGTTTATAAAGCTAAGACACCACATTTCCCCCAGTTCAATATTATATCTCTCACCTGCGGGCAGCAGTTGCCAATGGCCAATGCAGTTGTCCACATACTACAGATGCTTCGTCCATATCCCAGTCATGATCACATACTGCAACCCATACATCATTGTGAAATATTTCAACGCGTCCCTCAAAAGCTGATGTTCCTCCACTGAGTCGTATCTCCCCTTCATAGTTACTGGTAGAGACCTGAGCACGACCTAAAAGAAAACATTGATGTTGTAATAATAACGTAATGCCCGCAATGTTCTGACGTTTCAGTTACTTGCCGAAAAGGTGCAAATTTTCTAAATTGTAGGAAGTTGCCGAAGAAGAATGTCTACAATTGAATACGTTGCCGAAAAACGTGCAAATTGGTTTTTCTAAGTTGCAGTATAAATGTTGCCGAAATTTGCGCAACATTTTCATAAGCTGCTGCAGGAACAGTTGCCGGAATTGCATAACATTTTCTGACGTTTAGGTGGAAAATGCGAAGAGATGAATTGCAGCAAGATGCTGGCAATGCGTGATACGGTATATGAAATTGCTATGTCATATGTTAGGCAACTGATGGGGGATGTTATCATTTTGGGGGAAATTTTCGGCATAAAGGACCGATGTGCTGACAATACAAGATTCTACGCCATGCGTATATATCTCAACATCATCTCTAAATTTGTTACATTTCTAGTTAATAAATATTTAAAGACGTTTGTTGGTTCCAACTTAACGATTAATCTTTGATTTGGCTAAATACACTTTATTCACCAGCATCAATGTGCTACTAATTAAAAGAAACTGAAACTGGTTTTGGTAGACGTAGTTAATTCACGTGTAATTGAATGTTTCGTACAGTTTCCGTATGTCTATGATAGGGGGACGGCTCTATAGTTAGACGAGTCTATGATCCGATGTCTCTATAGTACAAAGGTTCTATACGGTACGACGCGTGTAAATTAACCATTCGCTAGTCCGAATCAGATAAAAGGTTCCTTTTAGTCCAAAAAGGCTATTACGAAGGTTCTCTATTCCGAAAAAAGGTTCTAAGTCCGACGGTTCTATAGTCCGAAAATAAAATGGGTTCTATAATCCGATTTGTTTTAAATGTTAAGAAATGTTCTCTAGTCCGAAAATAGAAAATGTTCTGTAGTACGAATATTTAAAATGTTATTTAATCCGAATATTCTAGGTTCTATAGTCAAGAAACTAGTAAAGGGTTTTCTAATCCAAAAGTTACAAAAAGTTTCTCTAGTCCGAATTTTAAAAAAAAAGGTTCTATAGTTCGAAATTTCAAAAGGGTTCCTCTAGTCCGAATCAGGAAGAATATTCTATAATCCGAAATTTGAAATGTTGCAGTTCGCCCTGTAGAGATAACATAAATAATCATAACTTCAAAGCCTTCTTCATTTCGAGCTAAAGATGGTGCAATCTACCATAGGGACAGATGGTGTGAGGGACACCATTGGTCCAAATGTGCAAACAATATTGCTTTACTTACCTCAGTGTTTGTAATTGGAAAAGGAAAAAGGGAAATATCAATCATTATATGGGAACAGATATGAATTCTATGATACGTACAATTGGACTTAATCCATAGACAACATAATGTATCAAGCTCGTGCCTCTACTGTCAATACAAGCATTATTTATTGCGATATCTCAGGCGTGTACATGTTGTACTGGGTCGAAGTCCATCACCGTCACAGATTACGCTATAGGCCTACTGATTTATTAAAATATACATATGCATTGCTCATTTCTCGCAGCAAAATATGATATCGGTATTGATACTACAACAAACATCAAACATTGTTTTTCTATTCAAATAATTTGTCTCATTAGTTTGATAATCTCGTGAATTGTGAATGAGTAATCTGAATAAGATGAAGGCATGAGTTAAAATTTTTCGAGAAGAAAAAAACCCCGAACATTCTTATACAGAGCAGTATGGAGTTAATAATCCCATTTATGAACGGGCAAACGCTTAAACTCATGAAGTTGCCAATATACTAGTACTGCTACATGAAAGTATACTTTATGTCCAATGTATAGATAGGTGAAAATAATGTAATAAGTTTTACTACTTTGCAATTCACAAATAAAAAGTTTTTTGGCTTTGTAGCGGGAATCACTTTTTATTACGATTTGTGAAAATTTAATTACTAACCATATCAAACAGGGTGAGGACCTTATCCAACGGGGTTATATCCTTGAGACCTATTTTGTTACGCTCAGCTTGTGTAAATTAATGCGCGTAGTGATTAGCGTCGGTTTACGCCCTAATCGACCATCTTGTTGGTGATGCTTGAGGGTGCATACCACTATTACGCGCTAACGTGTGTTTCTATGGGAAAGATGCCTCGGGAAAACGGCAATATCTTGAGTTACCTTGCGACTCATTGAATGAAATCTTGGAGTATTTACTAACACACATAGATCTTACCTGGGTCAAAAACTCAGATGGGGGTGACCGTTTACATTTTTCTATATTTCCCCCTTTATACGGAGTAGAATTTTTTTTAACACGAAATTACACCTTGTAGCCCGTTGTGACCAATGTGTATCCCTCCGCCAATATTTTCTAACAAAACAGTAGATGTATACTCTTTTCATTCGAATTATCTCAGGTACACTTCAGTGAACAAATATAGACCAAATTCAATAATTTTGAATGACATATCATGTCAATATTAACCATTCTTTCCGTTATTTAGGAACTACATTCGTGATCGCGATCGACGGAAGCTGGGCGTTGGACTGTAATAGTGGTGTGCACCCTTAAAGAGACCCATTTTCATCCAATTTCAGAAATCATTATTACATATTAAAGAGCAGAAAATTTCAAATTAAATGGTAAATTTGTACTCGATTTGGATACTCCGTTTGGTAAATACAACATGCACAAGAAGCTGCATACCCACTTGAAATTCATAAAAACCCTTAATTTTTGTCATATTTTGGGATTCCCAGATATCAATTTTCACTTTTACAACGAAGGCCCGTGTTTCTTGATCTTATTGAATGTTAAAAGGATGCATGCTTTATCTTTTTTGATACACCACTCTAATACTATAACATAGCAAAGTATGTTCATTCATTTAGTCATGATATACTTGCAATAATTGTCACCAATATACCGGGGGGAAAGAAGTACATGTTCATGTAAATGCACGAAGCCACACATTATTGGTTAATATTCATGATTTTTAATGAAATCGTCGTGTAGTCCTACATGTATAAACATTTTAGATATCATAAGTATATTTTCAAAACTATTTGTATCATAAGATTGCCTACATTTGCCTGACCACTATACAAAGTTGTATTGATCAAAACTCTCACGAAATATGTCAGTAGGCCTAAGACCTACAGGTCAAAACGATGTCAATATTTTGATATCTGGTGCGTTTTGCCCCGGTATCCCCTATCCCCCCCCCCCCTACACACACACACACGCCCATGGAACTGAGTTTCTGAGACATTATGCTTACAGGATTGTTTTGATGTCAATGGATGTTATATGTTTTGTTTGTAAACTAAATAAAAACACTGAGTTTTCACACACAATCTCGCTCACTGGTATCTTTAAATATGATGGTCCGACAATAACAGATTGCAATTGTCCGAAATTGCAACGGTCAAGCGCGCACACGACTGACTTTGCCCGTTTGGCCCGTATTTTGACAATTTCGCACTTTAAGTAATGAAAAAGTCAAATTTAATAATGTCAAATGTTGCGATTATTACTTCAAATGTATTTTTGAAAATATAAAACTAACATAAAATGCTACACAAACCAAGTTTTGCAACCACAAAGCCCGTATCGCCTGGTTTTAAAGACTGTCTCTGAAAGGCCAATCAATTGGTTCACTGCAACTCAGAAAATATGCATAAAACAAGACACACAAATGGGCAGAGGTTAAAAATGCCAATGAAAGTGACATAATAATAAGATAAAAGCCCAAACATAGAGAACAACATCAAAATATAAATTATAGAAAAATAATAATATCTGGAGGTCTGATGGGCATCAAGAGAACCTACACAACAAACTTGGGAACTAAATCTACCAGGAGCTGCCTGTTGTCACCTGTTGGGGCATGACCGTATCACCAGCCCAGCTGGCTACATGCTTTACAGGACCACCATCTCCCCAACCAAGCATTAACCTACACTTGACCCATGACCACCATGCTATTATATGTATCAGTCGGATGTTGAAAGGACTTGAATGAAGGGTGTCATGAAAGAGTGTAAAGGCTATGACAAGTTAAGAGTTTGAGAGAAGATGACCATGCACACTGCTCTTGAAAGCCTGGATTCCAGCTGCTGAAATGTTACCAACAATATCATCTGGAAGACTATTCCATAAGGGAACAGCAGTGTGAATGAAGCTTCTGTCTAAGCAGCGAGTTCTGGCTGTCGGCAGAGAAAGAGCATGGACTGGCATTGATACGCTCGAACGGGTAGCACGGCGTTGGACATATGGTGTGGGAAGTAACCCTGCTAGATCTTGTGGGCAGTTGGTAGTATGCATCTTGTACAAGACCGTAGCCGCTGCTACCTGTCGCCTGTGAAGCAGGCTGTCGATTTTGAGCTGTGAACGAGCAGTAGCTTCATTAACTCCAATGATTCTAAGTGCCTTCTTTTGGATGTTGTCAAGCTGGCTTAGGATGGTGGGTGAAGCATTCGCCCAGCTTAGTGAAGCATACTCCATAATGCTGCGGACTTGCAACTTGTAGACAGTAGATCTACCTTTAGCCTCCAGTTTATTTGCAACTTTGCGTAGAGCGCCAAGCTTTTGACCAGCTTTCGTTGCAATGCCTGAGATGTGCTTTGACCAGGTAAGCTTGCTGTCAATGGTGACGCCCAAGATATCCAGTTCTTTTGTAGATGGTAGTTTGCACTCTCCAAAGTAGATATCAAGTTCAGATGGGGATCTTTTCCTGGAGATTACCATGGTCTTGCATTTGGTAGGCTCAAAGGTCACTTTCCATTCGTCAGCCCATCCTTTCATGTTGCTTAGATCTCTGTTGAGACTAGCAGCTACTGTGTTGGGATCGGTTGATGACTTAATGGGTGCAAATAGTGTTGAGTCGTCGGCATATAGATATAGCTCGTTGTTACAAACATCTACAAAGTCATCAATAAAAACAGAGAACAGTAGTGGGCCAAGGATAGATCCTTGTGGAACAGAAGCATTTATTGGAGCAGTGTTGGATGCCTGACCTGACATGACGACGTTGATGGATCTATCAGATAAATAGTTGTCTATCCACGAAAGCAGTCTTCCAGTAACACCTTTAGCCAACAGTTTCGAGCAGAGTCCGTTATGCCATACCTTGTCGAAAGCTCCTTTAATGTCAAGGGCGATGACACAAACTTCATCGCTTTGGTCTAGGGAGTGGTTCCACTTCTGTGACAGGATGTTGAGGAGATCAACTGTGCTGTGGCCTGCTCTAAATCCAAACTGTCTGCTGGAAATCAGGTTATTGCTTAGAAGAAAGCGTTGGAGTTGTTTCTGTACTACAGCTTCCATGATCTTGCTGATGTTGCTTAGCAGCGAGATGGGACGATACTTTGTTGGGTCAGCCTTGGAACCTCTCTTGTGAATTGGAGTGACCGAGGCTATCTTCCATTGGTTTGGAAACACACCATGCTTGAAGCAGAGGTCAAAAAGCCTGCAGAGCGGGCTGGCGAGCTCAGCACAGCATTCCTTTAGAACCTTGGTTGGAATAAGGTCTGGTCCAGTGGCTTTATCTGGATTGAGGTGTTTTAGTAGTTTTCTCACATCCTTGGGTTTGAAGACTATCTTGTCAAAAGATTTGTTTGTTGAAGGATGAACATTTGGGGCCTGGTCTTTAGCACCTTGGAGTCTGCATTTTTCTGCAAATGTCTGACAAAAAGCTTCTGCCTTGTCCCTTGCTGTGATGTGGGTAACGTTTTGATGATCGATCACTGGGATCTCAGATCGTGCTGTTCTGCCAGAGAGAGTGTTGATGATTCTCCACCATTTTTTGCTGCTCAGCGTTTTGTCTGCGAGATCTTTTCTCAATTTGGCGTTGTAAGATCTCCTAGCTTGCTTCTCAGCTTGGTTGTAGGAATGTCTAGCTTCAGCAAACTTTGCCTTGTTGGCATTAGTTTGATCCTTTTTGGCTTTTTTAAAGAGACGATGCTTCTTTTTAGATGCCCTACGGCATTCATCGTTGAACCAAACCTTGGTGACTGTCTTACTTGGGATGAACAGGTCGATAGCATCGCAGATGATATTGGTGACATTAGAGCAAGCAGTTTCGGGATCTTTCTTTTGGAATACACTTGACCAGTTTGTGGAAGCAAGGTGACCTCTTAATCCCCAATAATCGGCCTTATCGTATCTCCAGACTTTCCTCCTGTGTGGTTTGTCTCTGTACACTGGAACATCTAAGCACACCAGCACAGGGTTGTGGTCTGAAGTGCCCAGTCTAGCAGACGTGGTTGAAGTTGCTGGCAGATCAGTCATGACAAGATCCAGGATTTGGTCCAATCGAGTGGGTTCTTTGACGATCTGTTGTAATCCTAGAGTGTTAGCTAGTTGAAGGGTGCGTCGCCCAGCTGCATCAGTGGTGCGACTTCCTAACCAGTCAGTGTGGTGGACATTGAAATCACCGACAAGCATAATTGAGTTGGCTCCAAGTGTGCTCATTTTTTGAAGAGTGTTTGAGTCCAGGTAGTCGATGACATCACTGCTATCACTAGGTGTTCTATAAACAGCGGCAATCAGTAGCTTTTGGGATTTCAGAGCTACTGTGAACCAGATGAGTTCGTAGTCTTTTGGATCATTTCTTGGGTCGTGGTGTATGGCAATCCCTTCTAAACAGTAGACAGCAATGCCGCCACCAGAAGTTGCCTTTCTGTCTCTGCGACAGCACATGGAGTAGCCTGGAATAGATATGCAATCAGCTCCATCAGGTACAGTCTCATCAAGGAAGGTTTCAACAACAATGACAATAGATGGTTTCTTTATTGAGCAAATGTTGGCAAGTTCTCCGATGTTTGAACGAAGTCCACGTATGTTGACCTCCATTATTCGCAATTCCGTTTCTCGTAGTCGATGGGCGTGCTTATGTCGTTTCCGTTTTGATCCGTCCGTTTTCTTTCGAGGCTTGGTTTTGAGACTTGTAGCAATAAGATTACAGGTGCAGGGGTTGCTAGCCCCTACACCCAGTGCGCATCTGAGCAATGCGGTAAGGGTTACGTGCTAAACATGGTCTAAACTGAAAACATCAAGATGACTTATAACAGTTTGTGCTCAGGATGTAATGAGCAGCTTAACCACGGGCGGGGTGACCAGCACATAGATGTAACACAATACTACCTTGCGACTCATTGAATGAAATCTTGGAATATTTATTAACACACATAGATCTTACCTGGGTCAAAAACTCAGATGGGGGTGACCGTTTACATTTTTCTATATTTCCCCCTTATACGGAGTAGTATTTGTTTAACACGAAATTACACCTTGTAGCCCGTTGTGACCAATGTGTATCCCTCCGCCAATATTTTCTAACAAAACAGTAGATGTATACTCTTTTCATTCGAATTATCTCAGGTACACTTCAGTGAACAAATATAGACCAAATTCAATAATTTTGAATGACATATCATGTCAATATTAACCATTCTTTCCGTTATTTAGGAACTACATTCGTGATCGCGATCGACGGAAGCTGGGCGTTGGACTGTAATAGTGGTGTGCACCCTTGAGCGCGTGTGTTGGAAAAACGGGAGAGCTGAAAAGAAAACATCCAAATCTTTCGAAAATCAGACGAATTGGTAGCCATCCTTGTAGAGCAGAACCTTGGTTGGTAGCAGAGTGGAGTTGGACGACTCATCTTGTAGTGAGCACCCATAGGTATTTACCTTGTTGTTACAAATTGAGGTTGTTGTCGAAAAGTTGAGGTTGTTGAGGTTGAGGTTGTAGTCGATGTCGGTAGGGCATGCGGGGTTGATGAATGGTGATAGACAGCCTATGCAGGTTGGGCAGACGGGTGGTTTGCCACCGAGGTCGGTAGGGCAGACGGGGGAAGTAGATGGGGAGGGTAAGCCGGTGATGGGGAAGGAGGCAGGGACACGGGGTGGTAGTGGTAGAAGATGCAGTGATGGTGGTGGTGGTGGTGAAATCTACAATGGCGGAGGTGATGATGGTAGTGGAGGTGGATATCTACTGAGAAGTGATGTTGGTGGACGTAGAGGTGATGTTGGTGGAGGTCGACATGGATGTGATGGTGGCGGAAGTGGAGGTCGACACAGATGTGATGGTGGCGGAAGTGGAGGTCAACACGGAGGGGATCATAGTGTTGAGGTGGTGGTTGCTAACGGTAGAGGTAGTAATGAGATGGGTAACTTTGATGAGGCTGGAATTGCTGGTGGATATTCAAGTGGTGAAACCGAGTATTGAGATACTGTGGAGAATAGTAGTGAGGTTGGTGACGGATTGTTGTGGGGCCCAGAAACGAACGTGAGGTCGACTTGCGGTTCAGGTAGGGTTGGTTATGCTAATAGCGAAGAAAGTCATACTATAGTGATGACTCTGGGATTGGATCACGCGTTGCAGAGTCGGTGTTGAATACTGGCGGTGATTAAGAGGAGTGGAAAGGAACAGATCGGATTGAGTTTGAAGATTTTAGTCGGAGAGAAAATGATTTGATTCGGAGTTCGGAGGGAGGTTTTAGCAGAGCAGCGGCTGATTGAGGTGGATAGGAGGAAGCAGCTGAATCGGAAGGAATATAACCGACGGAAAGGTAATATAGTACATTTTAAGACGGAACTGTTTTGCAGAACAATGGCTGATGAGTTTCTCCAAAGAATATTGGAGGATGAAAGGTTGCGATCAGTGTCAGAGCTGCAACGGAGGAAAGAGAAACTTGTAGCTGAAGAGGAAGCGGTGAAGATGCTTCAGGGTCGGTTGGCGGCCGAGGAGCAGGAGTGGTGTGAAGAGTTGGGTTGAAGAGAGTCGAGGGTGAAGGAACGTGAGTTCGATTTGGGGCAGCGGACGCAGTTGCTGGTTAGTCGGGAGAGTGAGGCGCAGGTGATGAGAAGATTGGAGGGTGAGAAGCAGCAGAGTAAACTAAAATAATTGTTTGGTCGGGAGAAAGCAGTGGCAGAAGGGGAGAATATGAATGAGGAGGAGTATGAAGAAGTAGTGTCGAAGAAGCATAAATAAGAGAGGAAACAGGCAGACCTTGATGATAGGGCTCGACTGTTAAGCAAAAGTATGAGAAGTTGTGTAACGAAGTGAGTACGAGACTGGCTTTTGCTTCGGCGCGGGAGTAGAAAACCATGGAGCTTCTTGGCCAGGTGACGGAAGCGATGCGTGTTACGAGGAGTGAGATGAAAACGAGGACCGAAGAGTTGCGGGAGCAAAAGGCTCGTGAGGAAGTTGGAAGAAATGAGGTAGCCACGGTTGGAGAGTCAGAGGTTATGGAGAGTTGTGGAAATGAGGTTGAAGGTCGGAAGTCGGCCTTGGTGGAACGTCCGCGATGTTCAGTGTCGAGGCAAGAGATGAGTCCGCACCAGTCTGACGTTTTGAAATTTGTCGATAATACAACCAATGGACAGATGGGGAAGCTGTTATGTGGTTGTATTACAGTTGCCAGGGTAGGGCCCTGAAGGTGTTGGCTGGGAGTGAGGTTGACCTTCGAGAGATACGCTGTGAGGGTCTGGTTCGGTTGATGGCAAAAGAGTTTGGGCCGCGGGCGGATCCGGAGAATTGGTATGCCGAACTCCAGCTGCGAGAACAAGGGCAGAGTGAGAGTTATAAAGATTTGGCCCAAGCTATTAAGCAATTGACGTGCCTGGCGATGCCATATTCTTCGAAACGGGAGAGAGACAGAGCAGCTCGTCGGCATATTGGCAGAGCTATCTCAGACCCAGAGATGCGGAAGGAGGTTCATTCGTTCTCCCCTAGCACTCTAGAGGAAACACTGGATCTAGTTGAGCGAGGTAGTGCGTTTGAGAAGATAGAATATCGGAGAGAACAGAAACAGACGAAGAAGGGCGATGGGAAAGTAGAACGGCTAGTGGAAGCCGGAGATGTGTCAAAGGATAGTCGTGCTAGTCCTGTGCCTTTGACGGGTGCCAGAAGCAGAAGGTGGAGGTTAAGGATCCGGCTGTAATCCCTGGCGAGAATGGTAGTAGTATGGGGAAAGGAGTTACGTGTTCACAGGTGGTGAAGGAAGGGTCGACGGCGCGGGTGAGCGGGAGAAGCACGCGTTTTGGAAGAATGTGAAATTGGTGAGAGAGGAACAATCTCGTCAGAGCATAGCAAAGGCGCAAGAGGACGATAAGCGTAGGGAGAGGAAACAGGAGATCAGAATGGAGAAGGCGCGAGAGGATGTGGAGGCTGAGTGTCATATGGCTTACGCGGCCATCGCACCAGTTCCTATGAGTCGTAGTGGGAGACTCGTTCCAGAGCTCCGAACAGAGGAGTTGCTACTGACCCAACCATGGGTTGCTACTGACCCAACCACGGGTTGCTACTGATCTAACCAAGGGTTGTTGAGGACAAGAAGAAGACTCGGGAATGGCGACAAAGAAGAAGACTCGGGAATGAAGACAAAGAAGATTATCGCGTCGCGTGTACTTCTTAGACATTGTAGTAAAGTAAGATGTAGTTAAGAGGTTGTACAGTACAGCTCGAAATAGAGTGTCCACTGACATTGCAATGATATTGCAATGACATTGCAATGATATTGCAATGACATTGCAATGATATTGCAATGACATTGCACTGACATTGCAATGACATTGCAAATTGTAATCCGATTAGTGCACTGTCATTGCAATGTCATTGCAATGACATTGCAATGATATTGCAATGACATTGCACTGACATTGCACTGATGTGCGTTGATATTGTGCACTCTATTTCGAGCTGTACTGTATGTATATATATTGTTGCATTAATGTATTGATGGATGTATTGGCGTAATAATTCGGTGCACGAGGAGAATAGTGTGTAAGCGATTCCGCTTATGTATTGTTATCGCTTGTTGTTGACGGGGACGTCAAATGCTAGATGGGGGCTGTGTAGCGGGAATCGCTTTTTTATTACGATTTGTGAATATTTAATTACTAACCATATCAAACAGGGTGAGGACCTTATCCAACGGGGTTATATCCTTGAGACCTATTTTGTTACGCTCAGCTTTTGTAAATTAATGCGCGCAGTGATTAGCGTCGGTTTACGCCCTAATCGCCATCTTGTTGGTGATGCTTGAACGCGTGTGTTGAAGAAACGGGAGAGCTGAAAAGAAAACATCCAAATCTTTCGAAAATCAGACGAATTGGTAGGCATCCTTGTAGAGCAGAACCTTGGTTGGGAGCAGAGTGGAGTTGGACGACTCATCTTGTAGTGAGCACCCATAGGTATTTACCTTGTTGTTACAAGGTTGAGGTTGTTGTCGAGGTTGAGGTTGAGGTTGTTAAGGTTGAGGTTGTAATTGTTGAGGTAGTAGTTGAGGACGGACCGTTGTAACATATTTGACCGAGGACAGTTGAGACTTAGACACTTGACCCAACCTTAAAATAAAATTTGCTCGTTGTTGTAATTGTTTTGGATATTGTAGATTAACCCAAGTTGTGTAGATTTATTTTGCAGCATATGTTGTAAGAAGGAGAGCGAAAATAAACTGTGAACCTTAGTAGTCGTCCAGCGTCATTGGTTCCCCGTTACTGAGTCGAAAGCGCAGGTTCTGCCCTGCAGACGAACCCACGTGGCTAATAAGTGGCTAATTAATGTTCATCTTGAATTCTGAAGTAAATTAATTAAGTTTAAAAAAATTCAACATGACATTTCTTATGTCCCTTTAAGTGTGTCTTCCATTTCGTGAGGCAGATAAACACGATTTTCACCTCCATATCAGTTCATAGTTGATATAATGACTTGTGGGGATAGAGTTGACGAAATGTATTTCACGATTTGTAGTTGACACTAATCGTTCCTATTACAGTATGTTCTTTCTGAATTGTTATTGATTTAGAAAAATACGCCGCGTATTAGGCGAGGCCTAATGTTGATTAATCGAAAGAAGACTAAACTTGTTATGCATCCTCTCTTCCATCCAACCACCCACCCGTAGCAACTTTTGATTATCTTTCATTAACATATATAGGTAATTAAAATCCAAAATAGTTTGAGAATATTCTTTTAAATATTAGCGCAATCAGATCAACATAAATCGAACCGATTTTGTTTCGTCATTGCGTTTCAGTGGTTGGTAGTCTATACGTAAAGGCTATAGAACAAGCGTGTGCAACCCGCGGCCCGCATGCGGCCCGCGAAGCAATCCTAAAATTCCCATTGAAGCGGCCCCTTTTAACCGGAACTCCCTAGGTAACATAAATGGCGGATTGATTTAGTGGTGTGCTCCCTTATAATTAGTAGGGTGGCGTGCTGCATTTAGTAAATATAACTCGAGGCGTGATTGCGTGTTAAAATTCCTGGTTAAAATGGCGCTTGCGGCAGTAAAAAGAGGAAGTTACACAAAGAGAAGCGGGTATTAAATGAGCAATGGACTGAGGATTATTTCTTCATTCATGTCATTGAACAAAACAGTGCATCTATATGCCTCATTTGTACAGTGGTGTCTATTTCCTGCTTCAAAGATTACAAATCTGAAGCGGCATTTTAAAGTTTCCCCTCCCCCTATTTATACCCCTTCCTCCGGACGTGTTTTGGAATGTTTGACAATCACTGCGGCCCGTGAATGGATCTCAAAATAACAATGAGGCCAGGTGGTAGAAAAGGTTGCACATGCTTGCTATAGAATGTGAGCAATACGATTATTCTTATATGAAATCTTTGAGGTTGAGGTTTTTAAGACCTTGAAATAATGCCACGCCTCAATTGCTCTTTGAACTTCATTCGTTTCTTCCATCTTTTCTTACACAGAAAAATTGTCTGGTTCACAAGCGGTATTTGACGTGAGTCACTTCTATGTAACTTACCTAGATGGGTGAAATGACCCAGATCATGAAGTACAGTGACTCATCTGAGATATGACAATGGGTCAACTAACATACTTGCTTATGTGACTCACTTGATTATGTGCAAGTGTGTCAAGATCGAGTCAATTTGAGTCATTTTACTTACTTGCTCTTGTGCTGGGTCATTCCAACCATGAACGTAAACAGGTAAACTGACTCAGTTCCGTATAGTTACTGGTCAATATCGACATCTGACCCACTTGTATTTTGCAAGTAGGTCAAGATCGATATCTGACCCACTTGCATTTTACAAGTAGGTCAAGATCGATAGCGGGCGCTGTAGCGCGAATGGAATTATGAGATGGGTCCCAGCCAACATCGATCGTGGGCCCAACGTTGGACTTCCGTAATAATATCCCTACTAAATGTGATTTTTTGGCACTTTTTGGTCTATAACTCAAAAAATAAATAAGATATTAAAAAATAAAAAAACGCTCCTGGGGAATGTTATCAGGATTAACATAAAACTAGTATGACAAAATTTAACAAAATATATTTTGAGTTATCTTTTCCAAACCTAAAATGGGTCAAAAAACATGTTTTTTATAATTTTTTCCAAAATGGTCAATTTCATTATCATGGTTGGATTCATTGAACCCTTTTATGCAAAAACCTGTATACGTTTATAAAGATTAAATGAATATTGAAGAAGTTACGGCAGTTTTACGGAGGCTGTACCTGAGAGTCCACACCCCCTAGTGCTTAAGTCTCTTTTGGGTTTGTCCTGGCTCTTCAGCCTAATTGTTATAAAAATAAAATATGCGTCCAATATTCAAAAAATATTGCCGTCCAATATTTTTGGTGCGGCGCAGAAGATGTGCGCGTGAGTATATATCCGCACAGAAGGTCAGTTCGTGCTAACTTATTTAGTTTTGATCAAAACAGTTTTATATAAATAATAATAATAATATTGAATGTCTTATTTTCGGGTGATACAAGAATATATTGCAATCGCTATAAAAATATTCTTGTACACCCTCAAAGCCATTCAATATTATATACATGTAAATAATTTATTTTACAGAAAATCAGTCGCATAATACATACTTCAATATCCTAAATTATCTAATTATTAAATTAACGTTGGACTTCCGTAATAATATCCCTACTAATATTGATAAGGAATTGACGGATTGGTAAAATGTCATTATGAAATATGTAAATCTATAAACGATATCTCACCTTGCCATATTAAACACGACAATAATGTTAGCTCTGCGAACCTCGCCATACTTCTTATACAAAAACCATCCATATAACCAGATAACTCCAATATGAAAATATCTTTGAATGTTTAATAATAGTCTCGTCCTTGCATACAATAACCCCGCCAGACGTCACAGGCAGGTATTATGGTGGTTATTATGGCAACAAAATGGCGCTTCATTATCGAAATTTGGACTCCTCTAGAATTGACAGATAACAAATTATATACATGTGAGGTTCAATTATAGCTAATCTTAAACAAATAAACATAGTCTTTGACATTGAACTGTATAAAAACAAAGAATTGCACTATTTAATTAGGTCATTGGATTTCGGAGCTTAACCTCAGACTCGCACATAATATGAATTTCAGTGAATACCCACCCTTTGAATGTTACCCTTAGGTTTTACTGATAACAATTGCCAGTACATCAATAATAATCTTTATTTATCCCATAAACCACTAAAACAAGTTTGAAATATAAGTATTAACATTATTAGTCGTATTTGTATTGATGTTTCCTTGTTCGTGTTAGTCATCTTATCCTTGTTACGAGTAAATCTGATTTTAACCTACTATTATTAAAAAGCCTATAACACACGTAGTAACAACATCCATTACTGGCATTGTGCTATAATCATAGTGGTGGACTTGTGTAGTTCATTATCTTCTTTATAGTCCTTACCATTTTTGTTTTTATATTTTGTCCCTGATGAAGGCCAGTATATCCACTCGAAACGTCGGTCTTTATTGTTCCTTTATATTTTTGTTGTTTTATTGCACAGCAATTTGTATTGCTAATCCCGCTATATTCCGCCCGTGTCAATTGTTATTTTGTTAGTTCTCTGTTTTATCGCGTTATTCTCCCTCTCGTCACTGCCTGTCTCCCTACACCCAGTTGGTGTATCTTGCTTTTACTCTTTGCATTAATACACGTAGGCTATATTATTACTTATTCATGAAGTGAAATAAAAATGTTTAATCGCACGGGGTTCAAATCCTACACTGTCACTGTAAGAATAAGTTAGTCATTTTCCACCTAATTAGTCCTAGACATCGCTTTGACTAATAAATAAGTCAAACTGATGTCTTAAGATCATTTAAGGAGGGAAACGACTAACTTAATTTTACTGTAGAGTTCTGATGTTTAAACCCTCGCGATTATTAATGTTCTGTTGCATTTAGTGCTTGCCCATATTCACAAATGATGTAAGGCTAAAGCTGTCGTCTTTAAGGCAAATTTAGGACACATTTCTTAATATCCGAGGTTCCAATCTTCAATCTTCAATGTATATGTCCTAGAAAGCTTCACTCAGCTTGTCCAAGGATAAACATCATCATGTCGTGCCGAGGTGCAGGGTGCAATTAACAAAGATGTGCGAGTAAAAAGTAGCAAGACCGGCTACAGGTGTTGATGGGTTGCAGTGGGCTGTAGAACTCTGGTAGAGCTGCACTCTGGAAGCTGGCAACTGATGGTGCTCTTACGGCTTGGACTGGCAGACGGTTCCAGATTGGGATTGTTCTGATGAAAAATGAGTATTTGAAGGTGTTCCGGGAAGCTTGGATGGACTTATACCGTAGTTGATGACCAGTTCTGCTTTGTGTTTGGTGCTGTTTTACGCATGATGGGAAATCCATGTTGACAAGGTTGTTTTTAATTTTGTAGAACATTGTGCATTGCGTCATAAGTCTCTTGGTGTGTAGCTCGTCAAGTTTGAGTTTGTCCCCCACCCCTAATGGTGTTATGCTTGTGTGTCTTCCATATTCTCCACAGATGAATCTCACAGCTCGGCGCTGGATGGCGTCAAGGCCTGATGTTGCTTTGTGTGTGTGGATTCCATGCTGCTGCTGCATATTCCAGTTGTAGGCGTACAAGTACTTGGTAGGCCTTTAATTTTACTCCTTTGGCACATGGACCCAGTTTCTCCTGATAATACCCTGGGTGCTGGAAGCTTTAGCTCTTTAATTTGGAGATATGATCAGTCCAATTGAGGTTGTGTGTGATGATATGGTTACACCTAAGTATTTATGTTGATTGGTCTTCTCTATCGTGTGGTCAGCAACTGTATATGTATGGGTACTAGGTCTTTAATAGGGTGTGAACATGCTCATTAATATACGGTATATGCTCTCACATGTGTGGCGCAGTGGATACAGCACTGAAATCATAACCCAAAGGTGTGGGTTCAAGTCCTGCTGTGGTCAACAGTAATGCACTTTACCGCAATTACTCCTCTCTACCCAGGTGTATTTAAATGGGTACCGGCATTTCAGTACTGGGAAAGTAACAGACTCGCTGTGGAGGAGGTGTAGCGAGCCCGTCACACAGCAACATTATAAAAAGGAGTGAGTCGGACCCTATCGCTTTGAAAGAGACATGGGCACACTGCTTCTGGAATTACAGGATCGACCACCTTTACCTCTACCTATATGCTCTCATATCCCCTTGTTCTTCAGGTAGGATGAAGTTTATAGTTGGCTTGATTCAATTGATAAATGCAACAAAACATCAAATATGTATATATATCTTTAATACAGCTACATTGTACCAGTGGCGTATTCAGAGGGGCATGCCCCTCATCCCCCCATTGACAAATGAGTCACACAAAAAGGAGGAAGAGGAGAAGAAGGAGAAAGAGGAGAAGGAGAAAGAGGAGAAGAAGGAGGAAGCGGAGAAGAAGGAGGAAGAGGAGAAGGAGGAGGAAGAGGAGAAGAAGGAGGAAGAGGAGAAGAAGGAGGAAGAGAAGAAGGAGGAAGAGAAGAAGGAGGAAGAGAAGGAGGAGGAAGAGAAGGAGGAAGAGGAGAAGAAGGAGGAAGAGGAGAAGAAGGAGGAAGAGGAGAAGGAGGAAGAGAAGAAGAAGGAGGTAGAGGAGAAGAAGGAGGAAGAGGAGAAGAAGGAGGAAGAGGGGAAGAAGGAGTAAGAGGAGAAGAAGGAGGAAGAGGAGAAGAAGGAGGAAGAGGAGAAGAAGTATTCGCAGCGAGATCGCGGGCGACAACATAGGCACAGGTGAGGGTATGGTCAGGGGTTCTATTACTCAGGTACTGGGCGTGGGATGGTTGGTGGAGGAGACGGAATAAGGACTTGAATTCAATGTTCCAGCGGTTTTACTTGGCGTGTGTGATTCACAGAGAGATCGCGGGCGACAACATAGGCACAGGTGAGGGTATGGTCAGGGATTCTATTACTCAGGTACTGGGCGTGGGATAGTTGGTGGAGAAGAGGGAATAAGGACTTGAATTCAAGTCTACAGGGTGACCCAAAAAAATGTTAACACTCCGGGCACATAAGATATCTTAAAAGGACAGGAACACACGGGTCTAATCTTGATGTATTATAAAAGCTGAGTAAATAAGCTTTCATTTGCATTTTACTGCGTTCCAATTGGTTATTTAGAACTGGAGATATGCTTCAGCAAACATGAGGAAGCAAAATCGGCTTGGTCCAATCCTCTCAGTATGAAAGTAAAGCTTATAAAATGCACGAGGCAAGAAGCAACATGATTAAGTCACACACACACATCAGTTAATCTCGTCTTTGTTCTTTTCAACGCATTCTTTCGATTCTTTTCAAGCTTAAATTGATTTATGGTTAATTTCAGTGCAATACTAGTTTTATTTCAGTGCAATATTAGTTAATTTATTTAATTGGATGGACCATTTCAACAAAGAAAATGAAATGCTTCAATTTCAATTTTAAAGACTGCTTTACTGACAGCTACCCATTGCACATGGAAAAAGAGTATAGAACTTGAACTCATGTACAAAATACATATATAATTTATGTGGAATATATTTATTTATGTCTTTTAAGCTTGAAAAGAATCGAAAGAATGCGTTGAAAAGAACAAAGAAGAGATTAACTGATGTGTGTGTGTGACTTAATCATGTTGTTTCTTGCTTCGTGCATTTTAAAAGCTTTACTTTCATACTGAGAGGATTGGACCAAGCCGATGTTGCTTCCTCGTGTTTGCTGAAGCATATCTCCAGTTCTAAATAACCAATTGGAACGCAATAAAATGCAAATGAAAGCTTATTTACTCAGCTTTCATAATACATCAAGATTAGACCCGTGTGTTCCTGTCCTTTTAAGATATCTTACGTGCCCGGAGTGTTAACATTTTTTGGGTCACCCTGTATATCGCCTACGGACAAGATGATGTGCAGCTAATAAATGGTATCTTTTTTTCACTCATCTAACTCTGTGCAGTGACATCAGAGGGCATTACAAAATGATCACACCTCATTGTCACTTGTGTGCATGTGTTGCGCTAGCGTAAGTACTCATGCATGTGCATGTTAATGCTGCATCGATTACTGTTAGATGAAACAAAAATACCCTATGAACTACTGAGAATTTATGTATGAGTGATATACATTTATTTAATAAAGACAGGTGGCTTACAAAATGTTAATCATACAACAGTAAAAGAGCTTTGTAAAAAACAACACTTTTACTAGAACTTTATTCATCATATGTTTTGCAATGATCTTGATGATCATCTTCAGGAGATAATCCCGATATTTTGCTGTTAAATATATATACATGGAATTAACAATATTTGTTTTCATCAATAAGGTCTACCTCGACATAAAACATATTTTCAATAAGATATTCTTGAAATTTATGTAACAAACAATACATCATACATTAGATATTTTTGTATATTAAGAAGTACACAATGAAAATAAATTGGCCTCATAATAAACTATTCTATTGTCTTTGTCAGTTTTATCACATCATCTATTGGGAATTGCTCTTGGACAGATAAATAATTGTGTTGGGCTAAGCTTTTTGATGGATTATATTTTGAAGCTATGTGTGTTTTGGATCAAGGTGATTCAACAGGAATTTCAGAAAAGTCTGAATAAAATATTTAATTAAAATATATATATATTGCTGGTAGCTGTTACATGAAATAATAAGTAAACCTATTAAAATATAAGGCTTTTCATTTATTATTCTTTTATTGATAACATTTATACTTACTAGTATGTACAGATTTATTATGTAAAACTGGTTTTCCTGTATCAATTTACAATAATTATTTTATTTAGTAGACCTAAGTGCATATCAAAGGCCCTGCATAAAAATTGATGAGATTGATGTTAGGATGATGGCTTAATCTTCTCAGGTTTTTAACTCTTCTTATCATGCTTATGGAAGAATACTTTGCTTTAATATTCTTCTTAAAAAGCCTTCAGAAGAGTTAAATAATCAATCTTCGGAAGTCCACTTAAGACGAATTTGTAAATATGAACTACCAAATGATCAGAATCAAGTTGCTTCATTTAAGCATGCTTCTTGTAGGAGCAACGAGCTTATCAACACTTGCATTTTGAAAATTCACTCTTTATGACAGCAACTCCACAATTGTCCTGTTAGTGGAGGTTTTTTTAATTGCTAGACACACCAATTTGAAGACATGAAGAAGCGGGAGATCCTGGATATATCCTGTACATTGTAAGGGCGAGCATTGGCTGGGAAACATTTCGCACTGTAAAATAAGTTTAGTTTTGCAACTGTAAGGTATTGACATTTAATATGAAAAGTCAACATGGAAAGGCACTATGACTTTTGATACAGCTTAAATATGGTGTAACACAGTTGAGCAACGTCTGCTTTAGCCACCCAAACGGAATAAGCAGACGACATTCCAAAAATTCACAAAATGTTTCCAAAATGTCAAAATTGTTAAATTTCATAACCATATTTGGAATCACCATGTGAAATGCATTGAAATAAGTGCACACTTGCCTAGTTTAATTCCGTGTGCAATGTGAACTTTCATGTTCTTTTAATTATGCTTTCAGCTCCACAGCTGATTGTTTACAGTTCAATATTTATGACTAATGTATTGTCTGTAATAAATGCCATCCCCATTTTATTAAGTTGAAAATTTAATTTTCTTTAATCCACCTTTGTAAAACAGGGTTTTCTTACCTGCAAATGTGTTTCTTCTCCATAAAGTCAATTAGAATCTTATCAGAATTCACGAAAAGTCCTGGATACTTTTTTAACGATCCGTCTTTATCAAACACTCTCATCCCTTAATTAAATTCCCTACCACTTATTACAGACAATACTCTAACTCTTTTTCTTTTTTTTAATCATCATGATGGTCAATTTACAGTCATAGGCACTTCATATATAAATGTAGGAACCTCCGCTGAAGGATGTGTTGACATAGGAGGCAAAGGAGGAGGTTGATCTGCAGCAAATGCTACAGGATGTACCGCAGCCATATTTGGAAGCGGTGGGGGTTGCACAGGATTAACAGCCGTTGTTGGCAGCGGTGGAGGTTGCACAGGATTAAAAGCCGTTGTTGGCAGCGGTGGAGGTTGCGCAGGATTAAAAGCCGTTGTTGGCAGCGGTGGAGGTTGCGCAGGATTAAAAGCCGTTGTTGGCAGCGGTGGCGGTTGCACAGGATTAGAAGACGCTGTTGACAGCGGATCCACTGTTTCGTAGGCTGGAGGGGCATCCGCACCTGGAGGTCTATAACCGGGCACATAACCAACTGGCGGAGTAAAGGGTGTGGTGTTTTCCGCGGCGGTATGACCAGGTGTAGATGGATACGGATAAGCTCCAAAGCTGGCTCTATCTGACGCAACATCATATACGGCATTGATTTGCATTTGATTGTTACGGGCATGCGTCGTTGTGTTGCGCTTTTTCTTTTTCGATGAACAGACGGCGGCACATACGCACATGAATATCAGTAGAACAAATATGGTGGCGACAACGATACCGGCTATTGCTTCGGGGGAAAGACCATTATTGTCATCATCATCTTCATCTGTTGTTGAAATGCAAAAGAGAAAATATAATTAATGTTCATTTTATTCACCCTGAGTGTAAAAAATTTCAGGAAGAATAGTTATAAAAAATAGTTATAAAGAATAGTTATAAAGACTCCATTAAGTATTTATTCCTTTAATCCGTAAACAGAAGATTTAATGCTATAGTTTGTTTCATCAGTTCCAAATTGGAGAGAAAATGCGTTCTCATCTCTTTGGGCGCAAAAGTATTCCCAGCGAACTCGCACAATTTTTCTCTCCATACGCATGTGTTACGCATATTTGATACAGTGTGCTTGTTGCGTTCATGTGCGCCTACAAGTTTCTGTATTAATTCGCTGGTGTTAGGAAGCTCACCGATTTGGAGCTGATCAAACCATAGGCAATTTTTTAATTACACCAAAACCCTGGATGGTAATGATGATAATAAAAACATTTAAACATCAGAAAAAACGAAAACACTTAATTATGGACTTCCATGTGGAAACATTTATGTGCAAAATAGCGAGGGCACAGGTATTAACACTCTCCATGCGGCTATTAGTTTTACCATATTATACAAAACATATTTTTTAGAAACATTTTCCAAATTTCAAAATGTATTTCAAGAATTACTGCATCAATACTATATAGGCATGTGTGTGCTTATTTTAATGCATTTCTCATGGTGATTTCAAATATGGTGAGGAAATTCAATAATCTTGACATTGTTTAAAAAATTTGTGAAATTTTGGAACTCGTCTTCAGTACCCAGGGGGGGGGGGTCCAGGATATATTCCCGTCGGTAAGAACGACCCTCCGTCGGTAGATTTGCGATTTTGACCATTCGATTTTTTGCGGACAACTTCATCCCTACCCCCCCCCCCCCCCCCCTCCCCCACAACCCACACTTATCAAGATTTCAGCTGCTGACGGGGGGAAAATGTGCAAGTTTTACGATTTTGGGGGAGTCTGTTAAAAAAAGTGTCGGTACATCATGCCTTTCGTCGGTACAACTATGGTTGTGCCCCCCCCCCCCCCCAGTTTCCAAAAGCTGGGTACGTCACTGACGCATGCCGCGTGAAAAGTGTGTACATGCCTTCTCAACATGCTCAATTACAGAAAAACAAGACGTACCCAAGTATTGAAATTGATTGTGGTGTAACATTATTTCCAATGGATTCAAAGCGCTGTAATTTTGCAGCTGGTGAATAATCAGAATCAAGTCAACTATGGTGCTGCCAATTTCTAGCGCAAACCTATCCGCACTTAGATTGTAACATCCACCATTTTTAATGCAGCTCCCCAAATACCATTGGGTCAAGGAAGTTTTTGATAACCGAAACAACTGATCACCGATTTTGAAAGCAGGAGGAAACCGGAGAACCCGGAGAAAACCTGCGAGAGCGTGCATGGATCGTGATAAACCAAATGCACATAAAGCCCGCGGTCGTGCACAGAATTGACCCGGGTTTCATGGGTGCAAGGCGAGGGATAACCGCTGCGCAAACACGCTCCCCATACCCTTGGGTGCTCAAGCCCCCAGGACCCCAGAGCTAAAAAAAAAATGTAATAGATACAATAATGAAAATATCACACACACACTCCCCCCTCTAAAATTTCTTAGTAGGCGGCAACTAGCTTTGCGCCCTCAGGCACTGTGGGGAAAAGTGCCCCGCTCCCCCCCCCCCCCCCCCCCCGATCAAAATTTCCAGGCGGCAAGCTATGGTAGCTCTCCAAAAATATGTTTGTATAGACCTAACACAAACAATTCCTAACTGGGGTCTGAGAAGGGTATTTTAAGCAAACACATTTCTTTCCTGTAATTAGACACCTCATTCGAAATCCAAGTTGTAGCAAATTCAGTTTTAATTGGATATCATTGTTTAGTGTGTGCAACGCAGTGACAATGTGTGTGATGAATCACAGCTCTCCATTCATCCATACATGCCTGACTGCTTTTAATTTCAAGTGCTCAATACAAATCAATGACATCCTATAGAAAAATAGATTTGCTACAACTTTATTTTATTACTTATAACATATCTTAAAAGTATCCACTAATTTTTTATGAATGAGATGGGGAAAAAACTTACTTGATTACTACATGAGGTTTGATACTGATTACTGACTTAAAATTAGCTAAGCATAAAAGCACCTGATCAGGAACTTGTGTTAAGTGTAACCTACTTTCATAACAGTAGACTCCAGCTAGATCGTATTTGTCGCAATACTCTGGTGAATAATCCAATGGCCAACAATCTCTGATATAGTCTTCATATCCGTCGCAACCTATATCCTCCAAATTATAATTCTCTCGTGGAAAGCCGTAGTACTGCCAGGCATTAGCTGTAAAAGAAAATGTGTATAGCATTGTTATGACTTTAAGCAGGCATGTGCGTTTTTTGAATTGAATTTCAAACTTTGAAAGTATCTTACTTTAAATAATTGAGATATTACATATAATCCAAAGCAAAGTATTAATATGAAATAAGTATGAAGGAATCCTTTATATATAGGTCCAGATTGTGGGTACAGTTACAATACATTTTACTTACTAATTGCGTATCTCGCCTTAGGGTACCCAAGCTGTCGACAGGCGACCTTTGCATCATTTCCGCTCCATCCGTGATCACAAATGGTGCCCCATTTACCATCACGATAGAATTCAACGCCACCTTCAAAACGACGGGTATCACCAAATAGACGAATAGCACCCTCTTTAAAAACAAAAACAATGGCGCAATGTTTAAGTGTTATTTCATACGTCAACGGTTGCCACCAAGTAGATGAATAGCACCCTATAATTATAGCACATTTATTATATACGGAAGTTGGTACTCAAATTCACTATACTAATTATTAAAAAGAGATGTTAATCCGAAGCTATCCAAGCTAAATTCAAAATAACACTTCAATCATTTCAATTAATATTACACCGCGCAGCAGTACATTTTATGGTTCTTTGCTGATCTCCGTTGACTTTTACAAAAACTACTAAAATCAGTGTCACGCTTTTAAAAATGAAGCGATTAGAGTTTTGAACACTGGGAATCATTCAGTACCTCTCAAGCTACTTGAGGGTGCTCTTCAATCGCTAATCGCTTCAAGACCAAGCGAGCTTGAATGGTGGTTCCATGTTTTTATTTGGTACATGTTGCATGTTGCGAACTGCTATGCCGTGCGTGAAGAACGCTGAAGCTGCTGTGATTACACCGCAAACACCCTGAAATCATTACATTGACTTATGTGTTTGGATCTGTCTTCATACAATGTTAATATAAGACTGTCATACCCATTCGTCATTTTCATTTGATACCGCATTAACTGACCGATCCAAGATAATACACCCGACCGATTGCTTCTTTATTGCACGTGTCGAGCGTCGAGCGGGCTCCATTTTTCACACTCCCTCAACCACCGTACTATACACTCACCTTTAATAGGACTACAGATGACGCCAGCGTCACTGCTGTGAGAGAGACAATAACTTGGTCCGCCATCAATGGGGTCAAAACTCCAGTCATGGTCGCATTCAACCAGATTTTCTTCATCTCCGTCACAGTCAAAGTTGTTCCAAACAGTGCCGTTTCCGGGACCAAATTCAAGTGATCTAAACATGCAAAGAAAAAATTATACTTTAGTCAATATTCATACGGTATAAGCCTATGCCATGTCCTGTTGATTTCCTTTTTTTCCCCACGAATCTGCTTTAACGCAAATGAAAGAAAGTATTGGCCGTCTGAACACAAGCAAGCAGTGGCATTAAACTGTGATTTGTTTTAGGGTTACAGTTTCCAGAGTCTGTAAATTATCATATTACAATTATTTCCTTGTGGTTATTGTAGAAATTGGTTGACTTGGAAATAATTTGTTGTGAAACCCCCTTTTCGCTTTGAAATCGTCAGTGGGACAATGTCCCCCATCCCAGCTACGGCTCACTGATAACTGAACACAAGACTTCCACGACGACAACGACGCCGCCGACGACCATATGGACACTGCTATAATAACGATTTGTTTAGCCCAGTCTAAAACAAATCGAGTTTACCACCTGCAGTTGCCAGTTTTATGCTCCTGTATCGCTCACGTCGCGCCCATTTCTCTCTTGCCATTCCATTTATTTGGCTGTTTCCTTTTTCTGTCGCGCCATCACGTTGTGTCATTGGCGGAGTGATATGTTCATTTTCACTGCTATAATTATAATATCCTTTGGTATATGAATGTGCCCGATAGATCATCCTTATAAGCATATTTTTTGTCTTACGTTAAAGACACCACATTTCCTCCAGTTCAGTATTATATCTCACCTGTCGGCAGCAGTTGCCAATGGCCATCCCAGTTGTCGGCATACTACGGATGCTTCGTCCATATTCCATCCATTATCACATATTGTACCCCATACATCATCGTGAAATACCTCAACACGTCCCTCAAAATCGGATGTTCCTCCACTGAGTCGTATCTCCCCTTCATAGTAAGCACGAGCTAAAAGAAAACATTGATGTTGGTTGAAATGTAAAACGTGATGCCCACACTGTTTCAGTTACGTACTTGCCGAAAAGGTGCACATTTTCTAAATTGAAGAAGTTGCCGAAGAAGAATGTCTACAATTTATTACGTTGCCGAAAAACGCGCAAATTGTTTTTTTAAGTTGCATTATATTATGTTGCCGAAATTTGCGCAACCGCAACGTTTTCATAAGCTGCTGCAGGAACTGTTGTCGGAAATGCGTAACATTTTCTGACGTTAACATGGTTAAGGTGCCGGAAAATGCGAAGAGATAAATTGCAACAAGATGCTGGCAATGCGTGATACGGTATATGAAATTGCCATGTCATAATATAGGCAACTGGGGGATGTTGTCATTTTGGGGGAAACTTTCGGCATTTTTCCTCCTTTGACATAGGACCAATGTGCTAAACAATACAAGATTCTATGCTATACGTATATATAAAGAATTCAAAAAATGTATTTAATATCATTATTACTTTTCCCAAAATAGTCACATTTCTCCAAAATGATGTTTTCACAAAAAGTGGCACTTTTCAAGATCCTCTACGAGTTTGTTTGCAGACCTCCGCACCCAATTAGGCGTTTTGAAAGATGTTTAAATCTTTAAAAAGATTTATGAAAAGGGAAAAAGCTCGGCTACCCACTGAAAGTTTCACCTTTTCGATACCATTATGTTTCCCAAAACAGTCACATGAACCCAAAATGATGTTTTCCGAAAAGTGAAAGATGCGGGGAAATACAGGGTGTCTCAAAAAAAACCGTGCACGTGTTTACCCAACTTATTGACCCTGAACTTCTAGAATTTGGTGTAACAATTGTATACGCATTGATAGACTAAATGCTTAGCTTTCATATGCCGTTTATTTCATCTGATTTGGTTTGGTCAATCTTGAGATATGACCAATTAACTAAAGCTACCTAAAATCGACTTTGTGCCACTTTATAGTTTGCAATGAATAGAAAGGGTTACCCCGGAGAGGAGGTGGTGTGGGGTGGGTTGTTATCACCCCTAAAAAATCCAATCCGAAATGCAGAGTATGCTTATTTGGGTACCATGGTATAGCTAGAGGTTCCCTCTATCCATACATACCAAAACAAGTACAAACATTCCACGCATGACATCATAATGACCCCCATCACCAAACATGGCCGACCTCAAAATCCCGCAGTATTCGCTGGACAGTGAAATATAGGCCAAATTAGAAATATTCTCTAAAAAAGTTCCAAATATCGGAATTTCACCCGGTTTTTTGCTTATAAGGGAGGGAAATGGTGTTTCTAACATAGGCCTTTGCTATAATATTCAGGACCATGCAATTCAAACATTTTTCAAAATGGCGATTTAAAAAAATGTAAGGTGGCAACCACCACCCCCCTACTATCGGACTTTGACGGCTTACCCTACCCCCGGGTAAGGTGGCACCCTCAATTTGTTTTCGTCAACATGAGCGCAGGGGATGTAAAAGCGATCACCTGTACGCCCTAGGTCACTGTTCTTTGCGTTTTAGCGCAATCGGCGACCACCCTCCCTTAGGAGGACGAAGGTTTTAATGCTTATGTCTTAAGCATTCTTCTGTAAAAGTGGCACAAAGTCGATTTTAGGTAGCTTTAGTTAATTGATCATATCTCAGGATTGACAAAACCAAATTAGATGAAATAAACGGTATATGAAAACTAAGCGTTTACGCTATCAAACTGGTTACAATTATTACACCAAATTTGAGAAGATCATGGTCAATAAGCTAGGTAAACACGTGCACGGTTTTTCAATTGAGACACCCTGTAATTTGCGTTAATGGTGGACACTATTGGCTAGTCATGTGTGAAAAACTCATTTATTTTTTATTTAAAATAAAGACCAGCTAAAGAAAGAAGAAACTTTATTTTAATCGAAAATTAAGACAATTGAAATTAATTTTAAAAAGCACTGGAGACATTTGTGTCTTTCTTGTATACTTTCTTGTATAGGATCTTGAAAAGTGCCACTTTTTCTGAAAACATCATTTTGGAGAATGTGATTGTTCTGGTAAAAGTAAACATGACATTGAAAAGGGAAAACTTTTTATGGGATGGGTAGCCAAGCGTCTTATCTTCTCATAAACGTTTCAATTTTTCAAAACGTTTGATTGTGTATGGAGTTCAATTTTAGGGGACTTACTTTTTTTAACCCTTTATTAATATCATCTATAATTAGCAGTGTTACTTACAAACGATAAATTTGTTATAATGTCTACGTTTACAACCAGTTGATAAATATTTACTTTGTTGGTTGCAACTTGCCGATTGATCTTTGATTTTGCTCGTACACCCGCATCAATGTGCTACTAATTAAACATATTAAATGAAACTGAAACTGATTTTTGTAGACTTAGTAAATTCACAATGAGTATTGAATGTTTCGTATGTTTCCTTATAGGTCTATGATAGTATTAGGAGGCTGCTGCTGCTGCAGTAGGCTATGTACATTGACAAGGTGTACGTATCTTGTTGGGTATGTAGACTTTCCGATAGGTACCATTGGACTTAATCCCCGGATTCCCCTACCATGACAACGTAATTTATCAAGCGCGTACCTATAACTGTCAATACAAGAAGTATTTATTGCGATATCTCAGGCTTGTACAAGTTACAGTGGGTCGAAGTCCGTACGCGTCACATACTGATATGCATTTCTCGTGGCAAAATAGGATATCGGTATATTCATTTATATTGATACTACAACAAACACAAACATTGTATTTCTGTTGGACAAATTTGTCTCATTTTCTTTGATAATCTCATTAAATTGTTAATGAGTAATCTTATGGCAGGTAATGAAGGTGAAGGCTTGAATTAAATGAGCCTTGACCATTTTTGTTCATAATGGTCTCCTGTATTGTGATTAAGAAATCAGAATGTTACGAGATAAAAAAAAATGAAAAATGAAAATTCTCATACTTTATGTCCAATGTACATGGTTGCCCAAAAGTTTCGAAACCATTTCAAATCTTTATATCTCCGGTTGAATAATTCGTACTATAAATCTGAAAATATATATGGATAGAGAATATTTTTGGTAGATTTTTTTTTGATACCAAATTTGTACTTTTTTGAGGCCCCTTAATATCTTAAACGAGCGGAAATATTATTTTCTTTACATAACGCGCAATACCATACGCATTTGTTACACTTTCGCGACGCCACTGTGCGTAGCACATTCCTCATACTCCATTCACGTGGCTTTTACAAAATACATTCATTTTTTAGCACATTTTAGTGCACGACATAAATTAATAGACTCAATACTAATTGTCAGGATGCGTTACAGCATAAATAAACGTATTCAAATTGTTTTGTTTTAAGCTGAAACCAAATCAATCAAGCTTACTCATCAAAAAGAGTTCAGATTCAGAGAACATTTTATGTTAAAGGCGCACCGGCAAAGTCGGAATTTGGTGGACCGCATTTTCAAAACAGGAAAGTTACAGATCAAGCAGAAACGTTGCCTTGTAGAGTTTATGGTTACTTTTATTAGTCTATTTTAACTGATGTAAATAGTGTTCATGTGTCCAAATTTTCAAAAACAAATATTATTTTAATCTGTTAAGATAAAAAAGGCAATGGAATAACTTCCTTATTTCCTATCCCTCGCTCGCTGAATCGAAACCACTTTACTACAGGTCACACAACTAGCTGTATTTTGAAAAGCTGTTTTGCAAAAAGGGCTTGCATGTTACTCATTTTGCATTATTGAATGGATGGCAATTCATTATGTGGAATGTGGCTTGTATCGTTGGTGCCTCAATTGGCGTGCATGGATGCACTAATCCAAGTCATAAAAATAGTAAGGAACACAGCCATACAATAATTTGATTAATTCCATGGACTTGTCAATGCAAACTCACTAATGCAAATTAAATGAGTAACACTTGGGGTGATCTGTAGGCCCTTTTGCAAAAAAAGCTCTTCATTTGTAAATGTGGTATCAAACAAATTCTACAAATGTCCTCTATCCAAAGATATTTTCAGTTTGATAGCGCGAATTATTTTACCGGAGATAAAGCTTTGAAATGGTTTCGTAACTTTTGGGACCCCCTTAGATAAGTGAAAATAATTAAATATGTTTCACTATTTTGCAATTCAAAAATAAAACGTTCCATGGCTTTATTCATCACTAAGTTCCGAGTCTCAAGCAGTAGCGTAGCCAGTGGGGGGGGGGGGGGGGGGCAGACTGCCCCCCCCCCCCCCCCCCGGACACCTAAAATGGGGACGGAGAAGCTGAAAAATGGGGACGAGAAATGGTTCATGTAGTACATTTACTGTGCGATTTTCTTTGACTGTGTGATTTTTTTTGGACTGTGTGAAATTTTTTGCTAAAATGGGACGGAGAATTAAGCGGAAAAATTGGGACGAGAAATTGTTGATGTAGTACATTCATGTGGGTGTTTTTTTGACAGTGCGATTTTTTTGGACTGTGCGAAATATTTTGCTAAAATGGGGACGGAGAAGCGGAAAATGGGGATGAGAAATTGTTCATGTAGTACATTTACTGTGCGATTTCATTTGATGTCCGTTATATGCTTGCGGTAGCACTTGTGTTCTCTCAGCTTCGTCTCGATTTTTGAGTTCTTGAAAGAATAGGGATGTTTACAAACCGAATTGCTACCTCCTTGTCTTGACCCTAACCCCGAGGCACCTTTTCCAAAGTATCTTTTCGCAGCCAAAAAGCGAGGGGAAAAGGGACCCCACGCCCCCGGGGCTCGAACCCCGACCTCTGGGGTCAGAGGCAAACGATCTACCGCTAGGCCATTAATCGAAAGAAGTGAAACTTGTTATGCATCCTCTCTTCCATCCAACCAACCACCAAATTCCGATTATCTATCATTAACAACACTAATTAGAATCCAACATATTTTTAGAATATTCTTTAAAAATTAACGCAATCAGATCAACATATATAAATCGAATCGATTTTTGGAGGACTTCCTTGTATAGTTTCAGTGAGTGGTACTGTATTATGCTATAGAATGTGGGCAACCCACGACTAACGTATACGACTCCGATTATTCTTATGAAATCTTTGAATTAGGATGATTGCTTCGGGGATTGCTTATTACAACAAATTAACATTTTCAGGGGTTTTTTTAAATCCTGAAAATCTGGTCTTAAAGACCTTGAAACAATGCCACGCCTACGGCCTCAATTAATAAACGATATTTTATTTCATCAGAATAATCTGCGTACTTTCATGTCTTAAATTCTTAACTTTCTACTTCCATAATTATATCTCAACCTGGTGAAATTATTGATAAGGAATTGACGGATTGGTAAAATGTCATTATAAACAGTTATGAAATATGTTAATCTATAATTATAAGTATATGTTTTAATAAAACGATATCTCACCTTGCCATATCAAACACGACATAAATAAAGTTAGCTCTGCGAACCTCGCCATACTTCTTATACAAAAACCATCCATATATTACTAGATAACTCCAATATGAAAATATCTTTGAATGTTTTTATAATAGTCTCATCATTGTATGCGCTAACCTCGCCAGACGTCACAGGTAGGTGTTTTTACGGTGAGTTCACGTCAACAAAATGGCGCTTAATTATCGAACTTTGGACTCTCTAAAACAGACAGATAACAAATTACATATAGGTTCAATTATAACTAATCTTAAGCAAACAAACAGAGTCATTGTGACACTGAACCGTAGAAAAACAAAGAATTGCACTATTTAATTAGGTCATTTGGGAGCTTAACCTCTTAATTAATAAACAAAATATAATTATTAATGAGTCCTCCTAATACAAGACATCGCTTTGAATTAGTCAAAATGATGAGGGAAATGACTAACATTTTAACATCTTAGTTCTGATGTTTAAACCCCTTTAAACCCTCGCGATATTCATGATATTTTCGTGCTTGCCCATAAAATTCACAATATGAATTAACTGCAGGAAGCTGTCATCTGTAGTCTATGTGACCCGACCTTTTGAGTGGTTGTGAGGTTCCAACGAGATATTTTACAGAATTAGCCGGAAAGGTGCACTTGATTCTTTTGATGGGATGTGCGCGCCATCCACCTAGTCCTGGCTCCTGATTGACTGTTTTCACGTCAAAAAGCGAGTGGCGTATACAGTATATAAAAGGAGCAAAATGTCAGGCTTCCGACCAAAGTGCGTACAGAGCGTATATTTCTTTGCTGAAATTGGCAAGAACATTTTTACATTTTTAGAAGAGAAAATGCAAAGCGCACAACAAGATATGTCACCCCACCCAAAGTATTAAGAGTAATTGTCATCACTGCTTTGCCAACACAATCTGTTTTCCACTTATTTTCTCAAAATGTGCAAAGAAATGTATAGAGCTAGAGTGGAAGATAGCGCAAATGTCCACATTACTATTAAACGAGAACTAAGCATGATAGCGGGAAGAAGTCAAACATGATCGATGCCTTACACGTAAACATCTCAGTATAAGATCGCACTGATAAACATAAGACGTGTGCATTTATTGTACGTCTATTTCTGCTCAGATAGGAGGGTTGATCATTAAGTTATGAAAGTGATTATGGTATAGGATGCATTAGTAATTCTATTGAGAGATAGTTTTATCAATACAAAGTATGAACCTTCGTCTTTCCAACAATGCCCTTTTGGAATTCTAAGTACGAACTATGACGTCATAGCATTACCTTAAAGTAAGTACACTTTGGACACTAGCCTACTACTACGTGTTCAGAATGACATTTTATGTAATATGGAAAAAAAACCGTGTTACGTCTACTTGATCTATCTGCTGCCTTTGATACCATAGACCACAGCATCCTTCTGTCGCGTCTCTCATCAGCTCATCGATTGTTGTGAGAGATAGTGTACTTGAATGGATCCGCTCTTATTTGACTAATCGAACGTAGGCTGTAAACATCAATGGTTGTTTGTCATCATTCATTCCGCTCCTCTTCGGTGTCCCCCAAGGTTCTATACTTGGCCCGCAATTCTTCACCATTTATTCATCTCCAATACTAGCGAACATTGCACGCAAACATGAAAGTGCATATGTACGCCGATGATACACAGCTATATTTATCTTTTGACTTGGATAGTGCTTGCAATGAAATTGCCTCTCGTTCTCGAATTGAATCTTGTATCAAGGACATAAAATGACTGCAAATAAATTGAAATTGAATGATGACAAAAATGAGCTTCTCATTATTACCTCCAAATACCATCAATCAAAATCTAGCAATGATTCTCTTCAAATCGCTTCCTCCAACATTAAGGCTTCTACTAGTGCTCGAAATCTAGGAATTATATTTGATAACACGCTGTCAATGGACAACCACATCAAAAATGTTTGCAAAAAAAATCTACATATTTCCAATAAGAAACATAAATGAAATTCGCAAAGTGCTTGATGATGATACTGCTGTTTCCCTTGTTCACGCCTTAGTCACATCGTCTTGACAATGGTAATGCTTTATTACAATGGGATTACTGAACGACTTCAACGAGCTCAGAATGCTGCTGCACGAATGCTCACAAGGACTAGAAAATTTGATCGAATTTGACCTGTTTTACAGCGTCTCCATTGGTTACCTATTCGGTATCGCATCCATTTCAAACTTCTTCTCCTCACCTGGAAAGCCCTACATAACATGGCACCTTCTTATATCAGCGATCTTCTCAATCCACACATTCCATCACGTCGCCTCAGATCTTCGGATTTAAACAGTTTCTCTCAGTTCCTCGGACATATTCTTCATATGACGACCGGCCTTTCTATGCTTGTGCACCTAAACTGTGGAACTCACTTCCTTCAGATCTTCGATTCTGTGATTCACTTGATGGTTTCAAAAAGACTTAAAAACTCTTCTGTTTCAGATTGCTTATGATTTGACTGGTTGGCTTCTATGTAACTGTTTTTATATTTTAACTGTTTGTTTTTATCAGTTTTGATGTTTGCGCCTCGGAATAGGTTGTCTAGATAGATGGCGCATTATAAAAGCATTATTATCATTATCATTATTATTATATTACTGAATCAATGATTTGGCGGGAAATTTGAAATGTTTGTAAGAAACATGTGGTAAGAAGATTGCATAACATGACAGCAGAAGCAGGTAAATCCCATTTTTGTTGTTGCATGAATATGATACCTCAGATAATACATTTAATCCCTGTCAAATTTGAAATGTGTAGTATAAGAGGAAAAAGTAAGGAGAAGCAATTGAATAAAAAGTATACAAATATCAGCATTTCAAGTAGCCCTTTTCATTGATAGATGCCCAGTCAGTGAATCACTAATGTTGAGGGGGGAAAAATGAGGACAAATCCAAGAAATTAACCAGTTTGGGCGATTCCATTAGATAGGTAACTTATTATCTGAACTTGTTCACATGAAACCGACAGAAAATATGCGCATGCGCAGAGAGCAGATAATTTTGAACTGGGCCAAAAATGGCGAAAATCATGAATTTTACCAGATTAAAGCTTACTGTGCCTTCAAAATCTAATTAGAAACATTGAAAAATGCTGAAATAAATGTGAATAATTATTTTGATAATCAAAATGAAGATATAAATGAATTCATCAATCAAATATGACTGCCACAACCTCTCTTAATACTGCTATCTTTAGAGCTATTACATGCATGTGTAATGTTAGAGTAATCGTCACATAATTCCAACGATTTGACGAAATTTGATGATCTCCCTTTGAAATCCCCATTATTATTGCTTTACATCACACAACCATCTATTCAATTATAATCCCTCCGTTGTTCTCTGTCCTTTGTTGTTTTCTATGGTTGATTTTTGCGGATCTTCCTTAATAAAAACGTATTTGAAGATGGTCCCTTCTTTTTTGTATTAAGCTATTCAGATCTTAAAAAGATTGTCAAACATAGATAATTGTGTATTCTTACTCTGTACCTAGTATTATCTGTTTCTATGCTTGCATGGCCGAGATATACGCAAACGTATCAATCAACCTATAATTCAACCTATTGCATATCCAGCCAAATATTGACAGATTTCAGGCAGTGTCCAGATGTACTTACTTTAAGCTAATGCTGTGACGTCATAGTTCATACTTAAGAGTCCAAACGTGCATTGTTTGAAAGACAAAGGTTCATACTTTGTATTGATCACACTATCGCTCAATATATTTACTCATGCATCCCATACCATGATCACTTTCATAACTTAATGACCAACCCTCGTAATTACCATAATCGGTTGAAACATTTTCATCTGTTTTATTTTATCCAATAAAGTACAAGGTATCGAAACTGTTCTGCTTTAGGCGCTGTTTGTTGTTTTATTTAGACGGGGATTTAGATAGATCAAACGTATGTAAATAATGTGCTTTTTATAACGCCAGTTTTCATCAGATGTTCCTGATCTGTTTTGAGGAAAGAAACGCGAGAAGACATAATTATAAAACGACGCACACATAAAAACAAACCATTTTACAGGTGTCGATTGAATATAATACGAGCTACAAATTGAACCATCAAATCAGAGCTCTCGTATCAAATTAATCAACATAATGTTAAAACAATCGTGTGATACTCGTGAAGGAACTAACCATACTGGAACATGGCCTCATCATAGCTGTATCAAATGCTTTCTTTTTATTTCTAGGATGTAAAATGATCGAATCGTTTTGATTAGATTTGGAAAAGTTCCGTCTCCATGAACCTTCACAATAGTGTGTCATTTTTTCAGACAGTTTCTTAGTATCCGGGAGAAGGGATGGTCTTGTTCCCCTGGTCTGAAATATTACTTTCTTTACCTTTGGACCTTTACGTTTGAGGAACCGTCCTATATCATGACGGGTATCTTGTGAATCCATTGGCTGGTACACGATCATCGCGCTCTATGAAAACGTCGAGATGACCGGCGCAAGCTAAATTTCTTTGTACCATTGATCCTTCAGTCAATCTACTTATATTTATATTGGATCGGTAGACTTCTTGAGTTCCAGTTACCGAATATCTTAACACTTCTTGATGAAATTAGGTTATCGCAATTTTATATCTCCACGCAAGTATTATCACAAAGCAACAATAATACGATACGACGCCTGTTTAAAACCCGCACAAAATCGACCAAATAGACAAAAGGGAAACACTTTGTTAATTTCATTTTTATTCAAAAATATTGAATTGCTACTTAGTGTTTATGTTGTACCAGAACACCTTACTACACGGTACGTTAACAATGTGTCATAATCATTGGCACCTTTAAATGAAACCAAACCCATTGTTGAATTTTTTTAATTCATAACATTAATCATTAAAACTTGTTAGTATTAATCCATCTTCATACGGGTGGTATCCTTAGAGAATGTTGTCCACATTCTTCTGTTTAATAATCATAGATATTGGAACACGTGGATAGGGGACCCGGTAACATTACTTGAAGCTATGGGTGTCTCAGTTCAAGATTGCTCAACAGGAACAATCACAAAAGCCTGAGTAGTCTAAAGCGCTATCACTTATGAAATTGAAAATCAATTGATATATACAACTACACCTCGTGCCCAGGCGATTAAGTTTCTTTGTATTGTATCTAATGTCCGCGAGGGTTCGAGTTTAAGTCTATTTAAACACTGGGTAATAATACGTATTGTTACAGCAATTGTATCGGTAGATCTACACATATTCACAATGTTTGAAGTATATAAACATGATTCACCGTTGCAAATGTAACAGAAATATAGATGAGGTGACCGTTGTTTACATCCAATGTTTATCAACAAACGCAACGGGCGAAGGGACTGGACTGTCGATACACGCTTGAGGGAACAACATATGACCACAACACTGTCCGCTATGCCGTATTGCCCTTTATAATGCTTTGGCGCGAGTTTTAAAAGCACGGGTCCTAAACAAAACATGATGCGCGCGCAAACTGCCGGGCAAAGAACAATAGCAACTAGCCACGTTTTTCCCGGTGTGACGTCACCTGTCACCCCATCTATAGATGTAGGTAATAAGAAATATTAATGGAGACATTAGTCTGATATGCTCAAAGTTGAATATGTACGGCATGGCATGCTCCAATGATTAACGACATTATAAAACCTTTTATATATAGATGACATTGTATTCCGCTTAGTTTAATCATGAAAGTAACAAACCTTACTTTCATGGTTTAATTAAGTCTATCTATTAAGTAATCCTCTCTTCGTCTTTTCATCCTTTGCAATGACCTTGATCCTGCATGTTAGTTACAAAACTAGACACATGCTATCTAAATATTTTCAAATTAAGTTAAAACAATTAGGAAATATTTCGCTATAGGCCTAGCTTTGAAAACTCATCGCAAATTCACTGCTGGTTTGGACATTTATCATGTTTTTACAAGGAATCAACTTGAAATGAAATAAATAATTATACTGATACTCATATTATTATGATAAGTAAAGTCCTGTAGAATTTGATACAACAATGATTCTATTTAAATATTTATATATAATTATTAGTGACAACCATTTCTGGTTAGACTACGACATTTGAATAGAGTGCTCAATACCGTAAACGGTAGAGCTTATAAAAAAAATTATAAGCTCTACCGTTTACGGTATATTGAGCACTCTATTCAAATGTCGTAGTCTAACCAGAAATGGTTGTCAATAATAATTATATTACGCTCCTGATTTATCAGTTGAGCACTCTCTGATTATCTTTTGATGTGTATTGGCCACTTCGGGAATATTATGCTGCTCTGATCGCTGATCAAAAACACCATTGATTGTGTATTCGCATTATCATATGTGTGCTAGATCTGCGATCAGAGAAGCATCTATTCGCCTGAAGATTGGACAAAATGACCGTATGGGATTGTCCATGAAACTCAGAGTAGCGATAATATTCCGGAAGGTCTATACCTCTGAATTTTTAAATATTTATATATGTACAAATTGCATTTTGCGGTGCTGTCGACACGTCACCAATGACGTTTATGAGTATTACTATTATAACCATGGTAACAACGGGAATATTATGAGTTTGATTTATCATTTCTGACAATCGTGAGGACTTTTATTCGGCCAAGTACAGTGGGGATGCTTAAGCTCAAAATACCGGCCAACCCCGTAGCTGACGATTTAAAGGGACACTAAGAGATGTGTTGGAGGCAGCGCCCTCAATTATGATAAAAACTGAGATTAGTTTATTTTTATAATTGTATTACATGTATGAACTTACACCTACACCTACACCTACAAGGATTAAGAAAAATCAGCTCTCTTTGTACAAGAAAACGTCGATTCAAAAAATGCTTATCCCGCGGGACCAGCATTTTACGTCCGACAGTATCCCCGTGCAGTACGCGTGATACATAACGCGAACCATATATGCATAGAGGGCGTTTTTCAATAAATAGCGATGATATTGTTTTAATCTAGTTTGCTGTGTTTTTTGTTAGTAGAAACAACAATAATGGCGATTTTTAATGTTCATCTTGAATTCTGAAGTAAATTTTTAAACATTTAAACTTTTCAACACCACTTAATGTCCCTTTAATGTTGAGGCAATGGGTGTGATATCTACAAAGACACAGTTTCAGACTAGGCATTTAACATGAGGAAATGCATTCATTCATATCTTTTAACATTGTGGCAATTGAATGAGCTTGAATGAACACGCTTACCAAGTGGCTACTGGATGCTCTTCTGTTTACAGTTAAAAACCAAATTCACGGATCAACATTATGACTCTAATGCTAATAGAATATAGGAAATACCCCTCAACAGTTGATGGCAATATCGCTATTCTTTGGGTTTAGATACACATGATAAAGGAAATACTTTAAATTTGAAGCATTCGGAATTAATTTTAACCACTAGAACCGAAGGGCAACGGGCAACCAGTAGCCACGTTACCACGTCACTAAAAAGTTCTCATAATGTAGTTGAAGCCATCAGCTTTTACAATGCTTCTTTGTAGATGTGCTCATCCACAGGTGGCTGCGCTTGCATTTGTGCCCCACCTGCAGCAGGACCCATTGGACTGTTCACAGTGTAGGCAGGTGGTGGCCCAGGTACTGTTGCACCTGGATTGTAATAAGCTGCAGGTCCTGAAGAATAATTTCCATAGGGTCCATCTGGAAAACTGGTACTGCCTGACACGTTGTATGCTGCTACGGGTTGGGGTAGTGATTGCGCCTGCGCAGTGGTTGCCCTCATCTTTTTGGTTTTCATGGCGAGTGCACCAGCTACCACACACATTACAATGCCCAAGAAAAAGAGTACCGCAAGTACAATACCGGCAATAGCTTCTGGTGAGAGACCATCGCCATCTGTAAAAATATTAATATACACAAAGAATTAAGTTAAGCACCCCCCCCCCCCCCCCGTTTTTTTACAACCTCGCACATTACAAGTTTGTTGTCGTCAAAACAATGTAGTATACCCATGATATTGCTATATTTTCTGGAGAAGTGATATTATGGTCACATAAAAACATAACAATCATGCCGTTTTCAATATTTTATTCTGAATAATTTAAGGTGACATTTTTTGGGAATTTTAGGCATATTTTCACCTCAATTTAAGTATGGAGCTATAGGTCCATCACGGACAGTGTGGATGACGTTTATGTTTTCTAACGTACAGTCATTGTTCTGAGAAGACCTCTAGCGATCTTTGCGTCAATAACGTGTGTAGGACCCACGTGATCGGATCACTGACTCAACCCTACGTCTCATAGACCCTGTAAGCCGTCGTATGCGTTGCTGTGGCAGGTTGTTCCATTCCCGATGTAATGCACGTTCCAATTCATCCAGATTGGCCAATAGCCAATCTGGATGAATTGGAACGTGCATTACATCGGGAATGGAACAACCTGCCACAGCAACGCATACGACGGCTTACAGGGTCTATGAGACGTAGGGTTGAGTCAGTGATCCGATCACGTGGGTCCTACACACGTTATTGACGCAAAGATCGCTAGAGGTCTTCTCAGAACAATGACTGTACGTTAGAAAACATAAACGTCATCCACACTGTCCGTGATGGACCTATAGCTCCATACTTAAATTGAGGTGAAAATATGCCTAAAATTCCCAAAAAATGTCACCTTAAATTATTCAGAATAAAATATTGAAAACGGCATGATTGTTATGTTTTTATGTGACCATAATATCACTTCTCCAGAAAATATAGCAATATCATGGGTATACTACACTGTTTTGACGACAACAAACTTGTAATGTGCGAGGTTGTAAAAAAACGGGGGGGGGTGCTTAACTTAATTCTTTGTGTATAGAACAAAAGTCATAACTTACAGGGCAAACGTTCAAACAGCTTTATTCCGTATTCAATACTTATACGAGGTTAATTTATGATTGCTATATGTAAATAGAAACGTGCTAACAAACAATTCCTACATTATTATCAAAAATTGAAAAATGATCTGTTCCTGAAGCCCAGTGATTGAACAATAGCCTACTCAAAGTTATTGTACAAGATTCTGAAGTTATATTTTAACATATGATTGTTTGTAACACATTTTAGAACTATAGATACTTATATGTACCTAATGTTCATGCGTTCGGTAATAATAAATGATTGTGTAAAACAAGAATAATACCGACAATGAAATGCAAAACAAACCAACCGGATCCAAACTTCCCCAATGATTGGCGATTTTCTATTATTAATGGTGATTCCCATTTTTTTTATAAATGAAAGCACATGTAACTTTGCGAAAAAGAATTTGTACAGGAACAAAATACAGTTGTGAAAAAACCAACAAAAGGGCGTTCTTAGCAGCAACAATTTGTTTATATCAGGGTATCATAACGGACTTCTCTAAGATGTTGATTACCTGATCCATAGCAGACAGCGCCCGCAACATCATATATATCACACCCTTCTGGTGTATCATCATATGGAACGCAATCTAGAATGTTGTCTTCGAATCCATCACATCGCATGTCTTCTAAGACGTATGGTGATGAAGCATAGCCGTAATATCTGTAAGCATTACCTGTCATCAACATACGTAATATATTGATTATATTTTGTGCTGCGTCATTTGTGCAATGTCTTAGATAAACTCAATGCAGAAATTCCACCAGTGCTAGAATCTATAGCAAGTAATACGATTCAACTTGGTAATAAGTTACATGCATTAACCTTTACTGCATCTATTGTCAAATGTTGACAAAGTGGTTGCTTCAATTTGGCTCAATTTACTAGGTTAATGGTGCTAAATTCTTTAAGGTAAGTCAGCCAGTGGCGAGATACGTGTACAGATAGAGATATTGAATTACTGCATACAAATTTGAATTGTTATGACATACGACAATATAGCAACAACATGTACAACTTAAAAATCTTCGCACAAAACCTCTCAAAGTGTGGTTGAGAGGCCGTGTATATGGTGTCGTTAAAATAGGATTAGTGAACAATATACGAATCACCGCAAATGTTATAATTTCTGTTGAAATACATCTGCCTTTTCCACACTAAAGACGATCATTTCTTGACCACGATCGACCGTTCCGATTTTGTCGGCGCAATAACAGCCGCCTTGACAAATGATGTTGAAACGACTTTGAATGCAACGACCGATAAGTATTTTAAACGATTGCATCGTCTTCTCGACGCAGCAAGCGATCACTATAGAGGTGATCGCCCACTCATGTGAAAAGACTAAGAAATAATATGCATATCAATTCATACCAATAGCTGTTTTTGCTTTTCCATATCCTAGCTGACGACATACAACATCTGCGTCGTTATTGGTCCATCCATGATCACAGATTGTACCCCAACGACCCTGGTACACAACTTCTACGCGCCCCTCAAAACGCCGTGTTGAACCAAGTAGTCGGACTGCACCCTCTAGTAAAAACATATAATACACATGAATCAAGTTAATCTGTTTTATTAAACATTTCAATTTAAATAGACATAGGTTACTTATTCGCCAGGTAGAAGCAATTTCAAATAGTTTATAGCTATGTATTTGATTAAGTGTTCCCCATGTTCACCTGGCAACAACATCTTTAGCCCGGTCTTTTGAAGTCATAGAATTACCACTATTCATCAATAGATGGCGCTAAATATCTAGAGCTAGACCCAGACGACGGTGGCTACGAACGGCCGTTAATTTTGAATTTCCGTTGGTTTCAATGTAACAATGGATTTTGATTATATGACCCCATAAAATTCATCATAGGTTAGAAGAAAAATGTTCCAATCCAAAACCGTTCGGGATGGCTAATCATCCCAATTGTAAATGCTATTTTTTGAATTTAAACCGTTGTTAAGCGGTCGTCCCATTCACTTGATCAGGTAACCTCGTTCGCATATTTTAACCTGAATACTCGTGAATACGCCTATGTCCAGCGTCGTCTGCTAGACCAAAAATTCGGTTCAGCAAAGACGTATCTACCAACCACTCTTTTAAGCTTTCATGAAGATTGAACATTTCAACTTATGCAGTAGTCATGGTAGTGTATTTAAGGATTGGCTTATAATGATATAGTTATATATATAAATCAAACGAAATCGAACTAATTACTTCATATATAATATTGAAATAAAACCGGGCATTAAACAAATCAACACAGGTCAAGAGTTCTCAAATTCTTTATGCTACAACCCTGTGAAAAACGCCTAATTTCAACTAGATTTCGATAATAAAAACCCACCTTCAACAGGACTGCAGATGACTCCTGCGTCTTCTTGGTGTGAACAGTCATGGTCTCCCCAATCAGCCCGTCTACAGTCTTCTAGAGTACTCTCGTCCCCATCACAGACAACATCATCCATCCATATCGGACCACTGCCCTTGCCGAACTCTAGGGACCTGAAGGAGTAAAGACCTTGTCATTAACAACAGTTTTCACTACTAACCAGTGGCATGTGCAGGATTCCCCTGAAGCCTCATTGAGTCCTCCTATTCTTACCTATCAGAGTGTAGCAGTGGCGTAGCTCAGGGGGGGGGGGGGGCAGGGGTGGAAAATGCCCCCCCTGACAGAAAAAACCCATTTGTGCTCCCGCCCCCAGGCCCTCTAAAAAAAAATTAAAAAGGAGGGAAAAAAAGGAAATAGGAAAATAATGATAAAAGACCGAGATGGCGGGCGGTTATGTGTGGGTATTCAGCCCAAATAGTCAAATAAGGCAAAATAGTACATAGTACCTCAACTCCCCCCCCCCCCCCCCCCCCCCCCCCCCCCCACACTTACGTGAAATTCACGAGTTGGTGACTGGGAAAAAATTTGGGGCAACCTTTTACGAAAATTTCAGAAATCTTGCCCCCCCTGAAAAAAATCCCAGCTACGCCACTGGAGTGTAGCCAATGCATACCCAACTGTTTGCACACTACTGAAACCTCATTGAGTCCTATTCTTACCTATCAGCATATTTTATGTTTTATTATTATTTATTTGGGTCATACGACCCTGGATAACCCAATAAGCCTCGTATCAGCTTATTTCCATTGGGGTCCGTTAGATGTGTGAACAGATACAGACCGGGATGATCCCCTACTCTTTACGAAAGAGTCTATAACCTTTTAACGTGGTCGGTTATTGCTCTTCCAACTGTTTGCACACTATACTTAAACCTCATTGAGTCCTATCCTTTACCTATCAGCATATGTAGCCAATGGACACCTAACTGTTTGCACACTACAGTACTGAAGCCTTATTGAGTCCTATTCTTACCTATCAGCAAATGTAGCCAATAGATAACCCAATAGTGTTTGCACACTACTGAAGCCTCATTAAGTCCTATCCTGATCTATCAGATGTAACCAATGGATAACACAACTATTTGCACACTACTGAAGCCTCATTGAGTCCTATGCTTATTACCTATCAACAAATGTGGCCAATGGATACCCCCAACTGTTTGCACACTACTGAAGCCTCATTGAGTCCTATTCTGATCTATCAGCTTATGTAGCCATTGGAAAACCCAAGTGTTTGCACAATACTGAAGCTTCATTGAGTCCTATCCTTATCTATCAGATGTAACCAATGGATAACACAACTGTTTGTACAATACTGAAACCTCATTGAGTCCTATTCTTACCTATCAGCATATGAAGCTAATTGATAACCTAACTGTTTGCATACTATACTGAAGCCTCAATAAGTCCTATCCTTACCTATCAGCATATGAAGCCAATGGATACCCCAACTGTTTGCACAATACTGAAGCCTCATTGAGTCCTATTTTACCTATCAGCATATGAAGCTAATTGATAACCTAACTGTTTGCACTGAAGCCTCAATGAGTCCTATCCTTACCTATCAGCATATGAAGCCAATGGATACCCCAACTGTTTGCACAATACTGAAGCCTCATTGAGCCATATCCTTATCTATCAGCATATGAAGCCAATGGATAACCCAACTCTTTTCACACTATACTGAAGCCTCATTGAGTCCTATTTTTACCTATCAGCAAATGTAGCCAATATAGATAACCCAACTGTTTTCACACTGAAGCCTCATTGAGTCCTATTCTTACCTATCAGCAAATGTAGCCAATTGATAACCTAACTGTTTGCATACTACTGTAGCCTCATTCAGACCCCATCCATCATCACATACTGTCCCCCATGTATCATCGTGTAAAACCTCAACTCTTCCCTCGAAATCGCTACTCCCTCCTCGTAGTCTTACTTCCGTGTATGCAGCAACTGTTAAGGCGAAACAAAAACATAAAAGGAAGACGCAATAGTTATACGTATAGAATGACCCATGGCGTATTCATTACGTTACACAATACAATCCATTTAACAACCTTCATTCCCTTAAGATTTTTCTCTAATGCAGGCATATCCTGAGGAAGAGCTCTATTAATGTAAGAAAGTGAAACATCAACTTTGTAGGAGTGCCTTAAGGAACTATTTCAAAAGACTGAAATATCACTCCAAAATAGGGAGATATCTTCTTTTTTTGGGTAATTCTTTTTTAATTCAGTCCAAAAGAGTTTCATTGGAGAGAACATACCATGATTCAGATCAAGCCTTATCTTTAAGACATCTTTAAGGCAAGGTACACCTAAAATGAAATAACCATGTTGCCATCCAGAGGGGCTGTATGACCTTTTTAACGTTCAGTGGGTTATATACGTACATATTACAAGTATAGATTGAAGAAATGGGCCAAATGAATCCTAGAACATCTTGCCGAAACAACTTTGTTTTTCTAACGTAACTTGGCTATACTATAGGCCTACAGATAATGCTAAAATAAGATTTATATATAAATAATTATACCTATATTATCATTAATCCTTGTGGAGTTTATGACATTAGTTCCATATTTATTGCGTTAACATGCAATATGGAAACTGTATAGGGAGTACAGGCTGTATCAAAATGATTTGTACTCTGATATGTTCCATTTTCAAAAAAGCATTACAAATATAAAATCTCTGATAAATACAATATTTTTGATTTTAATAAATAGGGAATTATGTCAACTTATTGATCTGATAATCTGAAGATAATTGGCTGTTGTTTCTGACCGCTATTGTCATTCAAATGAAGATCGACGTAATCATGGTTTTACTCGCAGCAACGCAAATTTAATAGGTTCACTGCACAAACTCTTTATAAGTAGTGAATATAGGAGTGCAGTCAGGAGGAACTTTGAATTGTGCGCTTCAGATCTAACGTTTCGATGAAAATGATAAAAACACCAATATTCCTTTAAAAGCTTGTAAATTCTGAAACAAATGTTCGATTGTCGTAAATCAAAATTCTTAGAAAAGATGAAACGTCAATATTTTGCATATCGAAGCAAAATGGTCTAAATGGTTCGTAACATATCAAACAAAATTCTGAAAAACTGATCAGACCACGGTACAAATCTTTTTGATACAGCCTGTAGTGTAAGAACTTAGACATTTAACCTATTTACTCTCATTATAGATCGCATAATAGAAACCATACCAAAATGAAATCAAACGTATCTCTATACTAACATTGTCAAAGTAATCCATCCTTACAATATTTCATTCTTCAAAAGTAGGCCTATATTTTTCAAAATAATGTATCGTCAAAGGATCCATTGACTGGAGTATCTTCACTATAGATTTGCTACTGTACCAATCAAAAGATGTTTATTAAAACTGGCAGAAATATGAACAATTATAGCGGGACTATGAAATGAAAATGTATTGAATTTTAGCATTCAGTACCAAATGAAACCTATACAATTCCGACTGTTTAAACAAAACACTCACGAACCGAAATCAATTTAATTATCTCCCAGAAAAGAAAACAATTTGTTCTTTCTCTGTTTTAAATAATATGAATCCTTACCTTTAGCAACCGAGAACAGAAATAACAGATAAATGAAATTCATGATACGTATCAGCACTGTAAAATAATCTCCGTTGAAAAAACACACAATTCTTTTATAGGTTATCCAAGTATCTGATTGAAAAAAATAATTTACTGCGATTGGATTGTACAAGGGTTATTATACTGCCGAGCTGACACCCAAATTAAATAATGTAGTGCTTATTTAACGGCGCACATCACATTATAAAGTTTGTACTTTGAACTCCAGCGTTAACAAAGTCAACATCATCAAATGACGTCAGATAGAAATGGTTTGTTTTATGACAGTGCAAGGATTAAGATAATTAGTGAGTTATTAGTGTGCAATAACATGTTCTTATTCCTTTTTCTAGTCTACATAGGGCCTACGACAAACAATGGTCATCGTCTCATCGAGCATCAACTAATTATCTTGCCCACTCAGTGCAATCCTCCTCCCTCTGTGTTCTTTTGGACACATTGATGGGGTTTTTTTTTGTTCAAGGCCTATTGCCTACAATCCTCTAGTCTGGCTCTATCTATAAGCTTTTCAATGTTGTTTATGAATCAAATTGGAATGATTAAATAAATAAGATAATTAATCCCCTAACTTATTCCAGGACTTATTCAGACATTTCTGGAATGATGACAAGACGGAAATCTACATTTGACTAGATCTGAGAGTTTTGGTATAAACATTTTGTATATGAAAACAGTCCTCGTTTGTTTTCCCCTTGAATTTAAAAATCATGTTTTTTTTATAAAGATATAGGCCTACTAATCGGTGTCTTTTTACAACGTAAACGTATCAATAATTGTAAACAATATTCACATTGTTTCGCCTAAATTTCACATTTTTAAATGTTTACATTTTACATTTTTACAATTTTACACATTTACACTTACTTTTACACTTGTCAACTGCCCCCTGCCCCCGGCCCTCCCCCCGGCCCTCCCCCCACCCCCATGAGCATGAGCTACGCCACTGATTTGTACATATGTACAGTGGCGTATATGCCCGTCGGTCGTCGGTAAAAACGATCCTCCCTCGGTAGATTTGCGATTTTGACCATGCGATTTTTGATTGGCCCCGGCCAATCCCCCCTCCCCCTTCCCACTTATCCGGATTTCATCTGCTGACGGGAAAAAAATGTGAAAGTTTTACGATTTTTTGGGGAGTCTGTAAAAAAGAATTGTCGGTACATCATGCCTTTCGTCGGTACAATCATGGTTGTGCCCCCCCCCCCCCCCCCCCCCCCCCCCCCCCCCCCCCCCCTAGTACAACAAATCATACTTAGGGATATTTGTCATCAGTTGGTATTATTCATCATAGGGTATTTTGCATGTTTCACTATCTGTAGGGAAGAAAAAAGAACAGAAAAAAACACACCAACGTATGGGTACTATTTCACATTTTTGAATTTTACACTTTTACATTTTTTTTTATTGATTGATACTTGTTGTGCACCCTTATAATTATAAAACGAAACGGTGGGTGTGGAGGGCGCGCTTGTGGTTACGGGCGGAGAATAACAGAATAAAATGGCGGCTGTATCGGTAAGAAAAACAAACACGCAGCAATTTTGAATTTGTTTTAGTGGTTTACATGTCCAAATTAACCAAATTTTGATTACACGTAATCTATTTTGACATATGGCTTGATCTAGTATTACTTTATGTTAATAAATGAGCAATTCATTAGTACTAGTAGCCTAAATGAAGTCAATTTAAAGTTGTATTGTAAGTAAGCTTATTTTAAATTTATGAAAACGGAGCATTATTACTAACTAGTGCTAGGGTAGGCTATATAATATAGTTTACTCTAGATACGGGGTCAAATTTATTCATTTATTCATGATCTTCTTGCAAATGTAATGCACTTTTCAATGATACCAAATACAGTAAGTGTACATGTACCATTACTTCAGTGAGACGCAATTTCTCAGTCGGGAAAATACGCACATGTTTTGCCGCTGCAAAGAGAGATATAGTTTGATATTGTGAGAAAACAAGTGGAGGGAAGGTATTTTGTAGGACCTTTTGTAGTAGTATTTTATGAAAGAATAGACTTTTATGAAGATTTTGGTCAAATATCATGGCCATCAGTGACGACTGTGCTAAGATGCGATGTGGACTTTAGGAACGTCCTCGGTACAGCGACTAAATGCAATTGGCGACAGAAAATCTGGTGTGTGGCGTAGCGTGCTAGGGATGCTGGGATAGTGTGCGTGCAGTGTTGCTGATCGCAGTTCGTGTAGGTGCACACTGTTGGTGGTACATCCAATGTCTTCCCACAATACATTGGGTTGTAGTAGCACATCTTGTATACGAAATTGGTGGACTTTAATATTTAAATGGCAATGATTGTTAATGACTTTTAGACTTTATAATGTGCATTGCTGAGACTTTTTTCAATTTTTGAAATCATTTGGTGCGATCTGGTGAATACGTTTGACCAAAATGTTATCGAAAAACCACCTCTTCATTTCCAATAAATATTTTTTTATCAATGCACAAAAGAAGTTGAGCATATATATACTGATGGGTCATTCCGTGTCAAATCAACCAATGGTGGTACAGGTCACCTCTCAGATTAGGCTGAAATTCATTTCTAGTATACATCTATATCAGTGGCGGATACAGGGGGGGGGCTGAGGGGGCGGGCGCCCCCCGTAAAATTTGACAATATACCTTTTTTTGTGTACCACTTTACCTTTTTCGTACATTTGCCACTTGTACCATGCGATTTTTTTTTGCCGGTTTTGAAACAACCACATCGCTACCCCCCCCCCCCCCCCCCCCCCCCCCCCCCCCCCCCCCCCCCCCCCTTAGCAGAATTTCACTAGCTGACGGCAACAAAAATTGGGGACCTTTTACAATTTTTTGGGGGTACCAATTAAAAAAACCTTGGTCAGCCCCCCGTAAATTTTAATCCTGGATCCGCCACTGTATATGTACCATGAACACATGCAAAATATAAAATTCCAAGTCGTTTTGAAATTATGGCCCTTCGAAGTTCGAATGGTCCCCCCATTGTGCACGTTTCGCGTCATTGAATATTTTTTGTTTTTAAATGCCTATTAGAGGACCTTTGAAAAAAGATTCAAAGCTGAAACTTGATACTTGGTGACTGTAACCCAAATAACCCAAATATGGCCTCAAAACAAGTGTATCTTATCCCCCTTTCTCTCTACAGGCAGCTCAAAACACCAATTTAGTCTGTCGAACAAATTAATTTCCATTTTAAGACCCCCCTAAATCATGGTTGATAGTCACAGAAAAGCTTCATATTGTATATGTGTATTGTACAGTCACAATGTTGTTATCCCCAAGCAAGGATAGAGCCCTGATTCATTTAATTAATGGTTTAATTTTTTTAGCAAGGGTCCAAAAAAGGCTCCAGACAACAAATATTGAAAAAAGCAAGACCTTCTTCGTGACCTTTGACCTAGCCAGGCATATGGAATGTTGCCATGTAACGTACACAGTTAACGATATAGCACTTGTTTCCTGGGTGAATAGAATGTTGCCTTACGTACTGTTGCCGAATTAGATTTAAGCACTTAGATAGTGTATAGTCTACCCAGGATTTATGACAGCATGTTTATACCACTTGATAAATATTTTGTTAAATGATTAATGATTTTGTTTCTTCCTTTGTTTGATTTTTTGTAGGAACGAGCTTTACAGGACCAGGCTTGTCTTGCAGCTGAACAATTTCATAAGTTATTTTATAAAACCTTTGATAAGAATAGAAATGTGAGTGTTATATTTCATATAATTGTTTTATAGTAGAGTTGTAAAGTATTAAGGATTCCAAATGTGTACTATACAAGGGTTGGTCAATATGTTATGAAAGTAATCTTGTTGTGAGATGCATGAATGATTCTATTGAGAGATAGGGTGATCAATACATAATCTTACTATAAATCTGGAAACAGTGTTTGTGTGTGTGTTTGTTATCCTTATTTCTCCGTTAGTTTTGATCAAAGTGGCGCCTAATTTGCATGAAAGATAGAGGAAATAATGGGACGTGTGATCAAGTATATTCCAGTGAAATTGGTTAACAATTGGCTCCAAAAACAGCAAAAAAACCTCTCGAATTTGGCTCACAAATGCCACTAGAATTGCATGATATTGTGCCTTGCGCGTACTACTGCATTATCATACTGTGGTAACGCGTCGCGCGCATTATAATACTGTGGTAACGCATCGCGTGCATGTTTGTGGAAGGGCTCACTGCCCGGCATTACACACTCCTACACATGGCGCATAAGCCACACAGGAAATGGTTATAGGCCTGTTAGGGGCAGTGGCGTAGCTCAGGGACCCCCCCCCCCTCCCCCTGACAGAATTTTTTGTGCCCCCGTCCCTCTCTTTGGATATAGTGCTTATATATGGGGTAACCATTTAAAAATGACAATTTTTGCCTTTTTAAAAATAAATGACCTTTTTTTTGGAAAAACTGCTTAAAACCCTGAGGATTGGCCAATATTTGTTGACTACAGTGCTTTTTGGACTGCGAAATTTTGTGTCCGTGCGAAATTTTTTGACCGTGCAATTTGTTTTGACTCCACACACCCCCACCCCCCACTTACGTGAAATTCACGAGGTGACTGACTTGGAAACATTTTGGGGCAACCTTTTACGAAAATTTTAGAAATCTTGCCCCCCTGAAAAAAACCTAGCTACGCCACTGGTTAGGGGTTATGTGGTGTCACATCGGGTGGGGGTAAAACCACACAAAATGGTTTAGGATAGGCCTGTCATCATGGTTATAGTGATGTGGTACAAGTAGCGTTTTGTGGGGGTTAATAATGCAACCTGATTTCTTTACTATAAGTTGGCAAGCCAAACAATCCACGGGACCGAGGGTTAATGATTTCTTTACTTTAAGTTGGCATGCCAAACAATCCACGGGACCGAGGGTTAATGAAGTAGCCACAGGAAATGGTTTAGGAGGGTTATGATTATAAATCAACTTGGTTGTTGTGTGTGAGGGGGGAGGGGGGCGGTTGTAGGGGGTTTATGTGGTTTGTGCGGTTTGAGAGGTAGAGGTTAATACTAGAGTAGCCACAGTAAATGGTTTAGGAGGGTTATGTTTATAAATCAACCTGGTTGGGGTGGGTGTGTGTGTGTGTGGGGGTGGGGGGTTGTAGGGGGTTTATGTGGTTTCATAGCTTAGGTAGTGTGGAATAACCATCTAGCGGGGACCCGAGCGTAGCGAGTGTACGCCCCTAGTAATAATATTACTAATGAAAACACATTTTAAAGCGCCTTACGAATACACCTAAAGGTGCTGTACAATAGCAAAATGTCTTAAAGGTAGATGACCCGATCACATTCCGATTTTCAACTTGAAGTTTTCTATTCTACATGAAAGGTCATCCTTAAAAAAGTCGTGTTCCAAAGTTTGAGTTGCATAGCTCTAATGGTTCTTATTTTAGACGCACAATGTACCCATTGAGTTGTACACAAACTATATCGGTGGTTACCACCATTCGCGGTAATTCGACGTTATTTCATCGATTTCGCCGTAATTATACCGATCTAGGCCGTCAAATTTCAGTATGATGATGAGAAAAATACGAGCTTTCATATGATATGAAAATCTCCGTATGTTTGAAATAATTCTGTGTTACGAAAATGTGATCGGGTCATCTACCTTTAAACCACAAGTTATACACCAACACAACAAGCTATAAAACTTTGTCTTTCACACAATACACTTTTGGATTTCTATGTGTGAACTATATAACACCATAGCATTAGCTTAAAGTAAGCACACTTTGGACACGGCCAAATCAGTTATTTGGTGGGAAATTTGAATTATTTGTGTGAAACATTGCAAGCAATGACACCAAAAGCAGGTAAATCCAGATTTTTCTAATTATTTGTGTGAAACATTGCATACCATGACACCAGAAACAGGTAAATCCAAATTTGTATTATGTATCAGTATTTTAAATAGCCCATTTTCATTGATAAATGCCCAGTCAGTTAATTCCTAATTTTGTGGAAAATCAAAACATCTAGAAAAATCCAAGAAATTAACTAGTTTAGGGTAATTTAATAAGATAGTTTAGGTAGGTGTTCCTATTTCTGGCCTGATTTTCAACTTCAAAAAAGTCTCAAAATCTGTGTGAGAGCATTGCTCAACCACTCTCCCCTCCCCCACCCCCTTCCCCTCCCCACCCCCTTCCCCTCCACACACACACACACTTAAAAAGGTCTAACACCGCCACTGTTTAAAGCACATTTTGGAATTTGATGAGAATGGATTACAGAGGGTAGAAAATGCAGAAATCGTTTTGTGTTTTTTCCCCTTTCAGAGCCAATTTTTTTCGGACAACTAAAAAACAAACAAAAACCCACTCAAATTAGGCTCATTGTGTAGGGTTATGCGGCAAAAGTGACTCCACATACTTATGCGGGCAGGGTACAGTCAATAGTTAGGTCACCCAAGCCCTATATGAAAGCTATGAAGATTGTTAAACGGGGTCAGTCGTCACAAACATGCACAAACACAATAGTCAAACGACCTTGCTATTGTCATGCTATTGTCAAAACTCCCTACACAGAGGTCTGCAGGGCAAATCTGTACGATTTTCACCATGTATGGTAATGTCTATGGCAGATTTCATTCCGTGGTATAAAGCTATGAGGTTTCCGTGGTCTTCGCTATCTCCAAGCAGATAGAGCAATACGTACATGGACTTTTTTGTAGACGAGGGTTCATTTCATGATTTGGTGAGGTTTAGAATGAGTTAGGATTCCTGTAATTTTGAAGACCACGGATTTTCAAAACGTGAATTTTCCGACATTGTACGACATAAATTTGGTCTTCAAACGTGTTTAAAACTATACATTTTACCGTTCTGCAGATGTTATTGACCCTCCTCTAAAATTCTACATGATTTTTAACACGTTTCTTAGTTTTTGAGATGCCCAAATAGACCATTTTCCGAAGCTATTTCTAGCAAATATTGCAGTCACTAGACTCCATTGTTTTCTTGCGTATAACAAAATATGACATGCAGCGTGACCTCCCTACTCTGGGGTATGTGAGACAGATCCTTTTTTCTTGGCCTTAATTTCACCCCTATATCCTCACCATCAATATTTCAATGGGCACTCTTAATATCACTATTAATCTCGTTCTTTCTCCATTCATTATTTCAGATGCTTAGTAAATTATACATGGATACAGCAACCATGGTTTGGAATGGTAACCCTGTTCAGAACTGTGTGGAAATAGTTAAATTCATAGACAAATTGCCAATAAGTGAACATTCAGTGGATTCTCTTGATAGCCAACCGATCCCATGTGAGTATTATTGTTATGTATTTCTGTATTGTAGTCCATAGACCGATGTGAGCGTGATAAAAGACATGCAATTTAATTTTGTCCTACTTCTAATATATAACATATAGGGGTCGGGAAAAAACACAATCTCCTTTTTTCCCCCTACCCTATATATCATATAGGGACCGGAATCTCGTTTTTTTCCTACCCCTAGTGATACCCAACCCAATGCATATGCATCTCTGTATGATTCAGTTGCGTTATATGTTGGCGAGCATGCATGCCTTTGATCTGTAACATCCAAATATAATTTTAATGTCTATTCATGTATCTTGGAAGACAAACCGCAGTTATTGTGTTAATGATTATTTTATATTTTCATTCCCAGCGGATCTAACACCAGGACAGAATTCGGTGGTCGTCACAACCAGCGGACGCGTCAAGTATGAAGGCAACAAAGACAAAGAATTCTATTTCACTCAGAACTTTACCATAGCAACCACAGGAGGAGGACCGTGGAAAATCGTTAGTGACTGTTTCAGATATCAGGAATGATGATGAGGAAAAGTGTTTCAAACATTGACACAAAAATGTTTATCATCCAGACATATCATTTCAAGGATATGTCACAAACTCAGGAAGTGTTGTTTAACTTACCTGAAAATGAAAACCAAAAGAAACATTTTTCAGACTATATCTAGAACATTTAGACAATATGGGCTGGAAGTCTGACGATTCATGTGTGCACAGAGCCAGCCTACAAACCCGATGTCTGGTTTGGGGAATTTATTTAATGAACATTTCAACATCATGAATATCTGCATGTCACACGACTTGAAGAATATAACATCAAGAATGATATGATACTCATATGCAATAACCGTTCAACAACTATTTGTACAAGTAAAGTGAAAAGTAAAATCAGTTTGACTATAGGTATGGTTTGGTTTTAGCTCACTAGGAATATGCAGGGATAGCACTGGATCAAAAATGTGAGAGGTCCCATGACATTTTTCAGGACCCCGTAGGACTTCAAAAAACAAATTTAAGGGGTCCCCAAGAAATAAAGGGGTCCTGAAGTTTGGGTATTTGAAAATTTTACTTTTTTACGGGCAGATTTAATGAATTTATATTGTGAGCAAAGGATGGATATGTACTTTACAGAATTTCTTAAGTTTCCATTTCCATACATCGTCAAATTTAAGGGGTCCTTTCAATTTTGATCGGGACCCGCAAGTCTTTCCAATTTGAAACCTGACGCGTCACTATTAGAAAGTGAGAGGTCTAGGACGCGCAGACGCGTCAGAATGCGACCCCTGGGAATATGTTATTATATTGTGTACATGGAGACATATCAATCGTGCATTCTAATGCACTCGATAGCTGTCACTCATTAGTTTGATTAGTGCACTTCATATGACAAGATTTACCTGAAAGTTTGTATAGCAGGAGAGAACAAAATTCTCACGGTAACTTACTAATGATATTCACTTATGTATCATGAGATGTTTATGATAAAGCCACGAAAAATACCCATGTTTTACAGGCAAGCAGACCAGTTGGGTCGATCAGTCTGGTTTTTTTGTTGTTGCTTTTTTCCCCTTCAAAATGACTGTAAAAATTAAAACAATCTGTACACATTTTGCCGTTTTTGATAAGCAAAGACTTTTTCGGGTTGGTATTCATTTTCCACATGAACCTTTTTTCAGCAATTTCTAAAAAAATAGGTTGGTTAGGCCCGTAGAACAGTCAGGGTTGTGTTTCTTCATTGCCTAAACGTTCTGTTTCCCAAATAAAATGCAAGAGGAATTAATCAAGCATTTCTATATAACTCAACTGTTTCACATTGCTGATGAAAGCACCTCATTAGTTAGTGCATAGTATATTTGTTTTTTGTTTTTTATAAATGGTCATGTGACTACTAATAAAACTATGTTGCTAATATAGTCACGCAGCTGCAAAGAATTTCAGCACTATTTTCTGTAACGAGCGAATACTAAGCGTAAGTACAAAAGTACGGTCCCATGGGTTACACGATTTTCTCAAGACCACACACGCATCCGATCGGCCCAATGAATGTTACCACCGAAATGCACATTATTTAGCATTGACGTGTGTAGGGCCAGTTATGAACTTCTTTTGCTGGCGACTATAAAATAGATAGTTAAATGTATGTGTTGAAACCTGGTAGTGTAGTTACAAATACCTGATATGTATATGCTAAATTAACAGTACATGCAGCTACATTGTCATTGTCATTTTTAAATAGTGATCAGATGGCATGCATTTCACAAATATTTGTATCAGAATGTTCACATTAACTCCCCTGCAGAGGAGAAAAATGGGTCAAATTTGTTTGGTAAGATCAGGCCCTACTAGTACCGGGGATCAAACTTAGGTTGACCTTGTGGAAGTCCTCAAGGCTCAAGATAAGCGGGCGCTGGGCGATTTTTACCCCTCGGTCCTCATGCCATAGCACCCGGTAATGCTGAAAAAAACAACCGAGGGATGATATTTAGTCCAAACCAGCGCCAGTTGACGATCAGGAAGCTTGCCCGAGACATCGAATTTTCTATTTGACAATGCTGTCACGCCTGATTTAATAAAAAAAAGTTAGCTCCCAGTAGACTGAAAGTAGCTCCCGGTTCTCAATAAATCCCATGATCCGGGCGCTACTTTTGAAAACAATAGCTCCCGGTAAAAAACCCTGTTATCTTCAGCCTTGGAAGTCCTGCACCTACCTGATCGCACCATCTCACGGGATCAGCTAAAAAACGTTGCCATCTGAAAGCCCGCCTGATCACGCCACAAGATACTAGAACTTAGTAGTAGTACTGTAGTGTTTTATAGTGATGAGGAAGATTAGGTTAATGAATGTCATGATTTAGAGACATGCACCACATGCATTAGTTTTGGAGGCGAACTCTATACCATGACATTCATCAAATGTTTATTATGGAGATGAAATGTGTATGATAATTGATATTTATTTTATACCGTAATGATGATTCATAACCAGTCATAGTTTCTTTAAAGTCATATTATGTGGTCTTTTTTCATGGAATGCTTTTAAGTTTTTCCCCTAAATTAGATTTATAAACATGAAACTAAAATATCTTGTATTAGTTACAGAGCAGTACGCAACCTATATTTACTTCATTTCAAAATCATGGTTTGAATTGGTTAAAATAAACTGTCTGGGTTAATCCTGACAACTTATTTTCGTAATGTTTTTTTGTTGTTCCTAAATAGAATGCCATGGTTTAACACTGTGTTAACGCCATTTACAGTGTGTCCGGCTATGCAAATCTTTGTGTAAACCATTCAATTATGGAATGCTTTTTTATGATGAAAATCAAGTAAATATGTTGAAAATTCCTTACATAATTGGAAGTCAATCTCCATTGTGATTGAGTAAAGTTCTACGGAAAATACATTCAAGATTAAGATCGATGTATGAGATGAGTCCAGGTATATCTTTCCTGATAGTCAAACATCATTATACGAGAGAGAAAAACCTATGTAAAAGCTTGAAATAGATCACATGATATTGCTTTAAATGTTATTCATTGAGTGCGAGTGGAACCTCATTAATAAATGCCAGGGCTCTGACTTCATCCTGTGTTAGCAGGAATCTGTGTTATAAGGTTAGGCAAAATATAAAGAAATACAATGTTTAGCATCCCCTCCCGCTTTCTTTTTTGGGTCTGCTTCAATTATTTCAGTCATAACTTTTTTGTTCAGGTGTTACAGAGTTTAAGATGTTTGAAACAGCTTTGTTTCTCTCTTATATACATTTTAAACAAGTTTTGTGGTGAACAACCACTCATAACCATAAATTGTGTTGCTAATCGGGACGATTTTACTCCAAAAAGTACCAAAATAGAAAGAAAAAAAAGGGGCTCCTTCCATTTTTCGGAAAAGTCAGGATACTAAACATGTTAATTTTTTTATTTGGCCTTTTATTATAATGTCAAATATTACTGTGGGACTTGAAAACACTTTGTGTTAACACGGTTCCACTGTACTAATTGTGCTTGCCTTATCACATAATGTGTGTAAACTTGATGATAAGGATGAAGTTGCAATGTTTATGCTAGGGTCATTCATTAAGTTCTACCTCCACCATAAATATGCCATTCATTAAGTTCTACCTCCACCATAAATATGCCAATACAAATATTAGCCAAATGAATCTCCTTGACCAACTCATGTGCAAGTTTCATTAAATAGAGCTTGTACTATTAAACGATTCCATCGAAAGTTTAGGGGATACTTACTGAAAACCATAGTTATAAATGGGAAAAATATCCGAGTATGGTAATTGGTATAGGCCTAAGTACACCCATCAAAATATGTAAGTTCCCCCTAGCATATACTAGAATATTTCCGGGAAATATTTGATGGATTTAAATAATTTTCAGCTAGAAAGATGCACCCAATTGTTAGGCACATTTTGATACCAAATTTGTTGGCCTTGAGACAATGCAACGATAAGAAATTGTGCCATTTACCAATTTTTATACAGAAAAAAAAGTGGCACTAAATCTCACTGGCTATGGCTGGTTTTGTCCATAAATTAACAGACATTTTCTTGGTGGATGTATCGTGCACAGAAAATGGGAATCTACTAAACAATTAAGTGTGGCATCATTTCAAGAAAATCAATAAGCAGATCATAATTATGTGTGGCAAGTTCGTCTGATTATGAATGACGTGGCAATTTGGTCTGATTATGAGTGACATGGCAATTTGGTCTGATTATGTGCGACATGGCAAACTGGTCTGATTATGTGTGACATGGCAATCTGGTCCGAGTATGAGTGACATTGCAATTCTGGCAAAATGGTCTGATTATGTGTGACCAAATTGTCAAGTCGCACATAATCAGACCAAATTGCCATGTCACTCATAATCGGACTAAATTGCCATGTCACTCATAATCGGACCAAATTGCCATGTCACTCATAATCAGACGAACTTGCCACACACACATAATTATGATCTGCTTATTGATTTTCTTGAAATGATGGGTAGCGCTGGGTCAAAAATCTTGGGGTCCCATGGGACTCATGAGCATGCACAAAATACAAAAATGAGGGGTCCCACACAAATTTTGGGGGTCCCATCAAATTATCAAGCACGAAGCATGGCATTGCGTTATTTGATGCTGCATTTGTTACTATATTGTTTAATGTTGTTAAATAAGTACCCACTTTAGTACTGCTACTGCTGTGCTGTCTTCCTGTCTACTGTCAGCGTTGATTCAATGTGCGAGAAATGTACTGTGTCGTGCCTTGTCCGCCATTATTGACAAAATGCTTCGTCAGTCAAATCAGAGAGCGAGTTATCCATTTTCCTATACCTTTACAAGCGGATGCGCGGTCGGTTTAAATTACAATTATTCTTGGTTGTGCGCAGGCCATCTTTTTTTTCCACCTCTTTCACAAGATGAAACACGGACGATCGCTCGCTGTAGTATACGCGATCTGAGTAATGTGTATTTTACACGAGTATAATCAATCAATCCACCTCTACACCAGATGAAACATGAACGATCGCGGTAATTTCAGCCATCCTCCGACATGCGAAAACGAAATTTGTGTAATAAAAAATAGAAATAACACGTGCGAATGGTGTTATTCGTGTTTACTTTCTACTTTGTTGACGTTCCCTACAAATTTTGAGTTGCGTCCCGTGGGACGCATGAACCTATTGCTTTGACACATTTCGTGCGTGAGAATTGCTTTTGGAGCGTCCGGGACGCAAAAACGCAGCCTAGCGCGAAGCTTGAATTGATGCCACACATAATTGATTGGTAGATTCCCATGTCTGTGCACGAAAATCCACCAAGAAAATGTCTGTTAATTTATGGGGAAAAAACAGCCATAGCCAGTGAGATTTAGTGCCACTTTTTTTTCTGTATACAAATTGGTAAATGGCACAATTTCTTATCGTTGCATTGTCTCAAGGCCAACAAATTAGGTATCAAAATGTGCCTAACAATTTGGTGCATCTTTCTAGCTGACAATTATTTAAATCCATCAAATATTTTTGGAAATATAGGGGAGAACTTACATATTTTGATGGGTGTACTATACAGGGTGACCCAAAAAAAATGTTAACACTCCGGGCACATAAGATATCTTAAAAGGACAGGAACACACGGGTCTAATCTTAATGTATTATGAAAGCTGAGTAAATAAGCTTTCATTTGCATTTTATTGCGTTCCAATTGGTAATTTAGAACGGGAGATATGCTTCAGCAAACACGAGGAAGCAAAATCGGCTTGGTCCAATCCTCTCAGTATGAAAGTAAAGCTTTTAAAATGCACGAAGCAAGAAGCAACATGATTAAGTCACACACACATCAGTTAATCTCTTCTTTGTTCTTTTCAACGCATTCTTTCGATTCTTTTCAAGCTTAAAAGGCATAAATAAATATATTCCACATAAATTATATAGGTATTTTGTCATGAGTTCAAGTTCTATACTCTTTTTCCATGTGCAATGGGTAGCTGTCAGTAAAGCAGTCTTTAAAATTGAAATTGAAACATTTCATGTTCTTTGTTGAAATGGTCCATCCAATTAAATAAATTAACTAATATTGCACTGAAATAAAACTAGTATTGCTTGTATCGTTGGATAAATGAATGAAAAGATTCAATTATATTCAATAATCGATACATTCTAACTTATAATTAAATGTTGCAATGGTATTGTTACTTTTGAATTACTGCACAATAATGTTTTGGCATTCTTACAAGTTCGTAATCATCGTTGTAATTAATGCAAATTAGACCAAGCCGATTTTGCTTCCTCATGTTTGCTGAAGCATATCTCCCGTTCTAAATAACCAATTGGAACGCAATAAAATGCAAATGAAAGCTTATTTACTCAGCTTTCATAATACATCAAGATTAGGCCCGTGTGTTCCTGTCCTTTTAAGATATCTTATGTGCCCGGAGTGTTAACATTTTTTTGGGTCACCCTGTAGTATGATTTAAAATTGAACGAACACAGAAGCAGCGTATTGCGTACATAGCGTGAAGCGCGCACAACCTGCGGCATGATAATCTCGGGCGCGATCATCTTTGTGCTGCGTGCGTGTTGTTCGTTTAATTATTAATTTGACTAAAGTGATTGATACTGTGATTCAATAAGCAACAAGCTGAAAGCAGAAACATCACAAGACAAGATACGCTATAAAGAAAGCACTTAATGTCGTCACAAAGTCTCCCATTTGAAAGCAGTCCATGGTAGAATGTCTCATCGTGAAAATTAAAAGATTTATATAATGAGGATAAGGAATATAGAGATCCCTATAAGATAAAGGACCAATCGGATCAGACAATTATGATTAAGTAAATAATGTTCATTCCTGTATCATTTTGCTTGACTAAATTCAAATGTGGAGTTAAACTGGTGTCATTGGATTTTTCGCAATTGAGGTAATCTATTATTGACCTGTGTTTGATAAAGATCATTGGAGTGCATGTAACTGCGGTAGAGTCATTTAGTAAGTGTCCCACTTGAATGATGATAAGACTCTTGTGATGGAGAGTGTAGTTGAAGTTTGTTATCCCCCTATTCTGGTCAGCCAAAGCGCAAGGGATTTATGTATTTGTTTCTTTTTAATAAAATAATTCAAATATGATATCCTGCTTGTAAAAGTCAAACTCTTTTCTTTTATATCAAGTCTGGGTCATTTCAAGCTTTAATCTTGGAATATAGGCGAGTGCCATTTTGGTTACCGGTTTGTCCATGGTGACCCTCCAGGTTGGACATGTTGGAGACAACATCCCAATTCGAGTTATTAGGATACTTTCTTAATTCATATTGTAAAAATAAATCAACAAAACAGTCATATTTTCTACCGGATCTAAATACATAATTTCAGTAAAAATCATTGTTATTCGCCATCACCATTTATTTTCATCGTCTCGGAACAGGCATTATCCTCATTTTATGATTGGCGTAACTAGACAAAAGTCCCCATAGAGTATCGTTTTGTTTTCTTTCTCCTATCTCTTTCCTCTTATTATTTCCTTTTCTCCCTGTTTCCTTTACCGTACGACTCACATTTCCTACTTCTCATCACCTTTCCCTTTCTTTTTTTATTTCTCCATCTCATTGTCTCCTCTCCCTCCCTTCCTCCTTTCTCCTATATTTTCCAACCCTCGAAGGCAGTCCTCCTCTGTCCCTACCAGAGCTACGCCACTGAACTATACATGTAGAGATTGCGTCTTCTAAAAGGGGCTCAAAGAAATTTCTCAACAACAAAAATTAAACTAAATATCATTACCTTGTTTAGATAAATGATAAAAGTAAAAACCCTCACATGTAGGGATTTTTTCGGAAATCAGTACAAATGAAAATCAAGGATATTCATTGACAAGCAACAACTTAGTATAGAAGCCATCCGTTCCGATTTAGATGAAATCTGTTAATTTAGATAGGATCTACATTGAAATGGAACAAACTATCAGATTCATGAATTTTTACATGAAATGTTGTAAATTAAGATGTATGATTTCAGATGTGTAATACGTGTTTACGCATTATGTATGTGAAAAACATCTGGAAAACATGAGGGCTCCCTCCCGTAGGATCTCTCCAAATACCCCTTTGAAGGTGCTTATATGGATTTTCGGGAATTGGTGTACTGGTCAGGAATGGATTCGTCATGGAGGTCTTCCTAGAAATCACCGTCTAATTCGTGCTAGTATTCAATCTGGCCATTTCAAAAATTCTAATATGGAATATGATTTACATCGTAGCTGACCTGTTAGGCCTATGCCTATACAATGTAGTATTATACCGAGAAATTTAGTAGAACCGTTTCTGATGTAATTTGCGGGGGTTTGCCTGTTTTGTCAAGTGAAGCTTCTGGGTTTTTTAAATTTCTTACACTTCTAAGTACTACACTTCTATATAAGTACAGATCGTTTTCTGTGTGTGAGTTTCCCCTTTCCGTTTAGCTCCTGAACAAATCAGTGATATGTTATATTAAAAAACATTTGCAAGTATTATACTTTTGTCAGACTTGTATTGCAACTATATACGCCTGTACTTCAATAAGAAAACAACACTAAACAAAAGTTTAGTCGTCAATATAGTATCAATTTATTTATCAACAGTTTTCCATAATACACTCGGCAAAAGAAGTTCTTGGACACTTAAATTAAATTAATATGTAATAGAATATATATAATTATATATATGATTATATATATATAATTGTATATCAAAATAAGCAGAAAGTAATCCTCTAACAGCTTAACATGGAATTTAGACATGATCACTCATGCATGGCAGATCCCATTCACTTGACAATGGCAAGAAGATTGCAAAAAATTGGATAATCCCTCCATTCAAATGACTGTAAATGCTCATTTCTTGCAATTTCCGTTTACGCACCTTACCCTTGCTTAATGAATGTGCTCAGCCATGCATGAATGCGTACATCTTAATTTCATACAGACATGATAGAGAATTATTGTCTGCTTATTTTGACATGCAATTGTTTAATTTATATTAAATATTTATGTGAAATATTTGAACTTCAATGAGTGTCCAGGAACTTCTTTTGATGAGTGTAGATTGGGAAAATTGAAGCATGTTTTCCATCCATCTGGAAAAAAACTGGTCGTTGCTATCAGGAGTTAAGCCTTTTAATAAAAGAACCCATTTTTGCATGCAGCTGTCAACGGAATTTTAAATCATTTGAAGGAATACATCTAAGTGGGAAACAAAGCCTACACATTCACAAAGAGTCAGTCATATTCAAATGAGTCGAGATTGCAGTGTGGATATAGGATACTGTTATAACAAGAAAAAACTAAAAATATCAAACACACAGTACACCAAATCACAGAGTTAGTGTTTCGTATTTAATGAGGAATACATGTAAATCAATTTCTTTCTACCATGATAATGTTACGATTTGCCTGTTTTCTATAACATTAAACTCCTGAGTATAAATTCATTTTAAGTTAGAACGAGACTGCTTTACTTAGATGGATAGCTCCAACGGATTTAGAATTCGGCTTGTTGGACAGCTGCCAACAAAATGGGTTCTTTTTATTAAAACGGGCATAACCCTGATAGCAAGGATCGGTTTAAGGGTTTTTTCTTCAGGTTAGTAGTGGAAGAACATGTTCTTCTAATAATGCGCTTTATTGGTGTGTCAATTCACATTTATTGAGTCTTTTTGGGAAAACTAAGCAATTGCGGTCAAATTCCTTTTGACTCACACTGTATACACAAAAGGTTTACTTTAAAAGGAAATACATTTACATTTTTTAATATGTAAAATGTATAATATGATAGATAAAAAACCTATGGAAAAGAACCAACATTTGGACTGCATTTTCATCTAGGAAACCCTGTAAAATAACTTAGGAACAGGTTTATAATATCTGCTTTATACCCCTGTCTGGTCCACCTCTCCAACTTTCGTGTATTGTCCGTTAGTTGAAATAGTTACTGCAGCATTATTCTCGTTGTTGTTAATAGCCACTATTCCACCCATAGTGGTACCATGCAGAATGTGGACATCTGACGCCAGAAGACGATGCTGTTGCAAAGCAGGTCCCCACTTCGGTTCAGGCCGTACAAGCATCTTCAAACGCTTCAAAATAAAATCAATTTTGTGTATCTTTATTTCAAGAATTCTTATTACTCCATGCATGCCATATAGTAAAACTATTTTAAACAACCCCTAACAGTTGTTTAAGCCTGTCACTTTAACAACTATTGTTCAAACGGTTAAACAATGGTTTAAACAACAACATAAGTGAAAAGCAGTTGTTTAAACAATTGTTTAACAGATTGAACAATAGTTGTTAGAGTGACAGGCTTAAACAACTGTATGGGTTTTATATTTTTGAGATTATCGTTATCACAACAGTAAATAAGCTTACCTCTGGGATAGCTTTCTGGTAGCAATTCGCTTGCCTTTCGTCAGCCCCAATAACACGTGGGGGCGCTGTTGGCGGTTAGGCTATTGAGTCTCATCATCATCGCCGTCAGGCGGTGATGGACTCAATAGCGGCGTGTAAATGGCTGGTAGGTAATACCGTCCTCCGTCTCTGTTGAGGGAGCTCTGCTTGAGCCTGATGTGGGCGGCTTCGCGAACTCCTCGTCCAAACCATGAGGAGTCAGAATCAAGGATTCTGATGTTGTCCTTGGGGAACATATGTCCGGTCCTCGTGGTATGTTCAGCGACAGGGGACGGTTCACGTTGGTGTTCGGCGGCTCTGATGCCCAGGGGGCGTTTAGTCTCGCCGATGTAGGAGGCAGTGCATTGCTGACAAGCAATATGATACACCGTACCACACTTCTCCTTAGTGTCTATTTTGTCCTTGGGCGAGACCAGGTGCTGTCTGAGGGTGTTCCTGGGTTTAAAGTGGACCCGGACACCGCGCTTAGTTAGTATTCGGCGCAGACCTTCCGATACACCTCTGACGTAGGGGAGGGTTACCGACCCTTTTTCTGCGGACGGAGCATCTGTTTGGTTGCGTTTGGGGCGGCTACGCGAATTTGCGATGGCGAAGTGCGACCGCTTGTAACCACACACACCTAGAACACTGCGTATACGCTCTAATTCTTCCACTTTGTCCTCCTGTTCTGTGATGAGAGTTTTGGCTCGGTGAGTTAAAGTCCTGATCACACCGAGTTTGTGTTGCAGAGGATGGTGAGAGTCCATAAGTAGGTATTGGTCTGTGTGTGTGGGTTTACGGTAGATGGTGATTTTGGTTGAGCCATCTTCGCGTCTGTGAATGTTAGTGTCCAACATGGCGAGTTTACCGTTCTCTTCGCGTTCCATGGTGAACTCAATCGACGGCGATATGTTGTTGATATGCGTGGTGAACTCGTTGATGTGTTCCTCGCGAATGACCACGAAAGTGTCGTCGACGTATCTGGCCCAGAAAGATGGCGGGTGTGGGGCAGTGTCAAGTGCACGCATCTCAAACCATTCCATGAAAATGTTGGAAGCTAATGGCGAGACTGGAGATCCCATCGCGAAACCTTCTTTCTGTTGATAGATGTTTCCTAACCCCATCATGTAGGTGGAGGTGGCACAGAAAGTGAGCAGTTCCATCACCTCGTTGACAGTTAAGGGAGTGCGCTCGTGGAGGAGGGCGTCTTCTTCCAGTCTGGCACGGATGATCTGAAGTGCGTCTGGAACTGGGGTGTTGGTGAAGAGCCCTTTCACATCGTAAGATACCATCAAGTCTCCTTCTTGAAGAGAGAGGTTGCCGACTCTCTCCGCGAAATCCACAGAGTTCTTAATGTGGTGTGGGGAGATTGGCCTACCAAAGGTGAAATAATCCTCGCGACCAGTTTGGCGACCTGGTAAGTGATGGAGCCGATGGAGGAAACAATGGGTCGTAGTGGACATGACGGTTTGTGTATTTTGGGGAGGCCGTAGAATCGCGGTACCGTGTTAGAGTCAGGCATGAGAAGGTAGTATTCAGCCTTGGAAATGGTGTCTTTGTCGCGAAGTTTCTTCAGGACACCTCTCAGCTTCTCTTTAAATTTCCTGGTTGGATCCCGTTTGAGAAGTGTGTAAGTGTTAGTGTCGCTGAGAAGATCCTTGACTTTCTGTTTATAGTCCTCGGTATCTAAAACAACAGTGCACCTGCCTTTGTCACTAGGTAGGATGGTGATGGATTCATCGTTCCTCAGGTCTTTTAAGGCATTTCTCTCCCCTTTGGTTAGATTACTCTTGGGGGGACGACTGGACCCAATGACACGGGCTGCTTCAGCTCTAACCCGGTTCTTTTCAGGTTTTTCTAAGCCTCTACAGGCATGTTCCACTCCGGTGATGAGATCAACAGTGGGTATGGTTTCAGGAGAAATTGCATAGTTCAACTGTATGGGTTGTTTAAAATAGTTTTTACTGTGTAGCTCATTAATACATGAGAAATTTACTTTAAAACAACTCAGTGCCATGTGTTACCATATTGTCGATTTCAGAATTTTGAGAGACCTTATCAAAAATACAACAGTAACGGTACACACGGTACATTCATACAATACGGACATGGGTATATCAACCGCATACCATTTTGCCTTAGTACATAAGACTCGTGTCAGCACATGAAATTGTTTAATTATTATTATTGGGATAGTCTTCTCTTCATTCATATATTCTATTCCATTGGTTCTCGTCTTTTTCATCATTAGGCCAGCACGATAACATATATAAAGTTAGCCAAAGCCTGTACATTATGTTCACTGCCTAATAACGATTATACCAGCGATTTGGCTTTTGACGGTCATAAATTCTCCAATTCCCAGATTAGGCAGGCAAGTAGTCATGCCCTAAAGCACTGTTATGATGTAAATCACACACGTACGTGGCCTTGGTTTAGTCAATGATAGCAGACTAACAGCATGAAAAAAAACCAGATACTGTGTTGCCGAAAGGTCTTTGTAATACAAATGTGAGGCAGTGGGACAAACTGACTTTCTTTACAATTACCCAGATACATACCTCAACATAACTTCCCGTTGATGTGAAAATTGTTATCCCCCAATCAAGCGGTATAACAATGAGAAAGCTTATCATCATCATCCATCCGAGGGCAGCAGCCCATTCTGGATAAGGACCATTGTATTCCGGATTGCTCCAGTTTATGAATGTCGCCAAAAGTATAACCTTGACAGAAAATAGAAACAATATTTTACGATGCAGTTTCTTGTCACACGTAAATTCGCAAAATGAAAATCTACCCTCATTTGACGACAACCCCTGGAAGTGTGTGCAGTTTCAAAAGGTAAGCGAACACCGGGTTAAGAATTCGACGTGTGCATTGGAATTCTGGAAAGATGCAATATGATTCGTTGATTGTTTTGTTTGTAATTCTTGTCAATTTCAAATATGGCAGGAAAAAAAACCGCAAACGTGAAAACATACGGTATGTCTCAGTCTAGACACATGTTGCACATGATAGTTACATACGAAACTACACCCTTTTTGATAAATTTTCTCGAAATATCGAAGATGCGGTATGTATATACTATGGTTGTGAAATTTAAAGTAAAGGTCTTGAATTGAACATCATGATTTATTCGGAAAAAATCAGGGGAAAAGTATTCTTATTATCACGAGATTCCTACAAAAGTACTAACCATCATGGCTGCAGGTGTAATAACGCACCAATTTACAGACCAGTATAAGAATGACTTATGATCAACCCATTTATCTCCAATCATTGCCCGTATGTCATTAGTGAATCGTCGGATTCCATATATCCAGCACAGCCCAGCCGCCTCGGCAAAAGCGAATATTAATCGATGAAAGTTGTATGAAAACTGATCTATCAAAGACATCCAGTATCCGCCCGCCTGAATTGAAATGTAAAAGAAAAAGTGCATGTATTTCATAGCAATTCCTTCTGAAATATATAAGAAGAAAAACTCTTGGTGCGATGTATCAAAAGAATTGTGTGATCACCACTCGCAATTCTGTCTGCGAAAAACAAAAATGCGCTCGTTAACCTGAAGGGGAAATTGTAGATTTTGGTTCCTGCTGTAGTATCCCTTAATATAGCGTTACGTTAATAGTATAGAAACACTGGGCTTATCGTTGGAGTAAATAAAGCAAAGACTACACTATGTAGAACGCTCTAGTAACCACCATTTGTACTGTCTCAATCACTCGGCAAACCACACATTATTATATTGGCGACGAGGATGGGATAAACAAAGAATCAGCAGAACCCGAAAAGCTCGGAAAATAAATCATAAATCTATCATGAATCAGACTTTAAAAATCTACAATCGACATGTGTCACGTGCCGTAAGTTTGCATGCAGAATTCAGCACAATCGTAAACAAAATCAACATGATGAGACGAATGTCCTTGATAGACAGACTACGACTACGAACTGTCGGTAGCGGATTGCCGTGGGAAAAATCAAAACAACAAAACAATGTATCGCACACAAACGAAAGAGTTTTCATGATAACAGTTCATCAGTTTGTTATGAACAAATAAGCTTCATCAATACGTAAGACTTATCGTGTTAACAATTCTTCAGTTTTTATAGCGATGAACGAAATAATCTTTTTCAATGTAAACTGTAACTTATGATGATACACACTGGTGGATTTTCTAGTCATGCATACATGAGAAATACCAAGTAGGAAGCTTATGAAAACGATATTATATTATGCTAGTATAAAACTATCAATCAATCAAACTAAACTGAGTCATACATACGTGAGAAAAATCGGAACATGTACAAAAACAATGAAGCTGCTGTGAACACAAAAAGCTGGTCCAAATATGATTGAAAACAACATCGAACTGAAACACTAGTCAAACAATCAGTATACTATAAGTAAACATAAGAAGAGGGAGAGAGATAGTTAAGTGAACTACAACAAGTCAAACAATCATTATACTAAAACTTAAAAGTAAAAATAGAGAGATCGGAGGGATAGAGATAGTTGGAACTTGAGAGCTATCCACACGCTGAATGAAAGAGCTATCAACTAACTAAGTCATAAATCAAATGAAGAGCTTAAGGCCTGGAACACAAAAGTGCTGTTCCATACACAGGTGAGAAAGTCATAAATCAAATGAGGAGCTTAAGGCCTGGAACACAAAAGTGCTGTTCCATACACAGGTGAGAACTTAAGCCTGGAACACTAATGCTGTTCCATACACAGGTGATAACTTAATCCTGGAACACCAATGCTGTTCCATACACAGGTGATAACTTGAAGCCTGGAACACAAATGCTGTTCCATACACAGGTGAGAACTTAAAGTTAAAGCCTGGAACACATGCTGTTTTGTATACAGGTAGAAATTCAGGAACACAAGCTGTTCCGTATGCAAGATCGGTATACACACTGGTTGAAATTCAGGAACACAAAAGCTGTTCCGTATGCAAGATAGGTATACACACTGGTTGAAATTCAGGAACACAAAAGCTGTTCCGTATGCAAATAGGTATACACACTGGTTGAAATTCAGGAACACAAAAGCTGTTCCGTATGCAAGATAGGTATACACACTGGTTGAAATTCAGGAACACAAAAGCTGTTCCGTATGCAAGATAGGTATACACACTGGTTGAAATTCAGGAACACAAAAGCTGTTCCGTATGCAAGATAGGTATACACACTGGCTGAAATTCAGGAACACAAAAGCTGTTCCGTATGCAAATAGGTATACACACTGGTTGAAATTCAGGAACACAAAAGCTGTTCCGTATGCAAGATAGGGATACACACTGGTTGAAATTCCGGAGCACAAAAGCTGTTCCATATTTTTATAAAGACACATGGAAATCAATACGAACTCATTCTGCGAATGCCAACTATAACTGTACAATTTGTGTATACAATAAGAATGTAATCGTCAGTCATTGATCAGGCAATACTCTTAAAGCATACTCAATAAATAATCAGAATATACTAAGAACCAGAAGGCGGTTCACACACTAAGAACCAGAAGGTGGTTCACAACATAATAGGAACCAGAAGGCGGTTCACGCAGATTATTAAACACCAGAAGGAGGTTCACACAGAACATACTGCGAACCAGAAGTCGGTTCTAAAAACAAATCACATGGAATCAAAAGTTGATTCGCACATAATCATATCCAACACGTGGAATCAAAAGTCGATTCGCACAAAAATGAACTATACACACTGGTGAAGAAAAAAATCAAACAACGCTTGTGAAAATAAACACAATTCACACAAGTGAGACGACAAAACAAAACCATTCACACTGGAGAAAAAAGAAGAACAAAACACACCGGAGTGAAGAGATGAGGGGAAAAAAATCTTTAAAAAAAGAAAGAAAAGAGAAGAGTAAAAGAACTATCATTATGTATAAATTCACACTTTGTGAAAAGAAATTGTTAAAAAAAAATTTAAAAAAAAAAAAATCCTTTTAAAAGGAAGGGTGAGAGGAACGATCATAGCATTACACACTGGTCGAGACATCATAGCATTACACACTGGTTGAAATTAAAGATTTAGACTATTTTATACTTTGAACATTATTTATGTTAAATCATTCAATTAGAAACATTCTTTGCATTACAATAATTCAGATCAGAAAAGCATTATTGAATCATTGCATCAATCTATAAAAACACTTTAAAACAAGGGAGAGATGTAGTATCCCTTAATATAGCGTTACGTTAATAGTATAGAAACACTGGGCTTATCGTTGGAGTAAATAAAGCAAAGACTACACTATGTAGAACGCTCTAGTAACCACCATTTGTACTGTCTCAATCACTCGGCAAACCACACATTATTATACCTGCTCAGTTCAGGATACATAGATAACTTTGCATTCGCGAATACAATAAGAATGTACGGATCAGTTAAACTAGCGAGACCTGTCATTCACTTTATTTACGTATAAATCTAAAGCAATCAAATAGCCTAGAAATAGTATTCAGTCTGATGAACCTGTGAAACGTCATTAAATGTATCGAGTAACTGGGCACGCGGTTCAAAGAACATTGTAAGGCGAATGATCATTCATCTGTCCAAACATTCACTGGTAGAAATGTCCGCAGAAATACGGACTCCGTAAATGAAATATTCCGGCCCCCGGCCCCCTCCGTCATTTTACGAAAATTTCTAATAGTGTTGGTGACGTTCTACTATATGATTCGTTGGTATACCACTGAATACTTTAAATCATTGCGCGCGCGCCCCAATAATTCGTGGCATGAACACACCAAAAATGGGGAGGTCTGCACTGAATACTATAACTCATTGCGCCCCAATAATTCGTGGCATGAACACACTAAGAATAGGTTGCATTTTAAAACTCTCACCCTTGTTACACATGTGAGGCCACCTAGTAGACCTACAATGCATAGTACTAGTGTTAGATGATATCTTCGTTTTCTTAGCTGTCGTGGAAACATATCCGAAACGGCGGTAGTTATTACCTCCAAACTAACAAACTGTAATCATAACAATATTAACAGATTAATACACATACAAATCAGTTGAAAATCTACGATATTCAAGGTTAGGTGAGCTGTACAGGGTGTATCAGAAAGAACTGTACTGAGGCAATATGATTTATTACGGTATGAATTCGATTGATATTGTTCAAACCGTTTTCACACATATCTTGCGCAAACGCCAAGCTTTCATAAGAATTTTAAATTTTGAAAATCGGACATTTCTGATGGAAAATACAGACTTTCTGGTAAAGATGGTAGATTTCAATTTTGGTCGAAATGATCAATTTAAAAAATCTGTGAAATTACTAACCTTACATGAGATATCCATCCGTCCATAGGACAGGGTTTATTTTTGTCGCCATATCTCAACTTTTCACATCACTTGTATAACTATTTATTATTTGCATACATTTGTGGGTGAAATTTAGAGATCATTTTTGATTTTTAATCCGCAAATAAACCAGGATTTGTTCTACTTGAGTGGTTTTAACTTTCCTTTCTTTGGCGGGAGTTTTGAATATTGCTTATGTGGTGTGGGCTATATTGTTTGAAATGTTGGGGTAGTGGTAGAGAGGATTGATTGAAATTTAAAATATGTTTTTCATCGATTTTCGATTATGTCTTGCCACGCGAGAACAAAAAGAGATATCTCAATGAAATTAACATATAATATAGGAAACATGTTCACCTTTATATTGCAGGTGTTTAAATTTAAAACAATGATCATTTTGTATTTTTTATGTATTTTAGAGACACGGTACAGTTCTTTCTGATACACCCTGTAGTTACGGAGTTATTTTCATATGTTGTTTAGGTTTTGAGGTACACATGAACAATTAATATCTTGATTGTTGGATTAAATTAATAATATCCATGCGAATGAAGCCAACAATTGGAAGACTATAGGATTTGATGCTTATGCTTTTGCATTCCCCTTTATATGTATGCATATTTCACTCTTTAAAAACAATTTAAACAACAATAAATAGAAACCAAAATGTTATGTTCTTTGCAATAGGCTTACATCTTGAGCAAAGGGACTAAATTATTTTATGTATACGTTCCGGGTAAAATTCGGGACCAAATTACCTGAGTATCGAGACCAAGAGTGATGAGCATCAAGAAAAACAGCGCGGACCAGATTGGTCCACCTGGCATCTGAGCGACAGCTTCAGGATACGCTATGAAAGCTAGACCAAAGCCTGAAATGTAAAATAATATCACACAAGTCATTAGAATCCCTATTTTTATGAATAAGCGTATAAGGCAATCAATTCGTAGTTGCAGTTAACGAGCCAAACAAAGTGTGCAACATACCGTAATTATTTCGGAATGCTACTTTTCTTTTTTCTTTTTACAATCATCACTTCTCTTTAAGCATATTAATTTTACAATCTCACATATGCATACATATGATAGCTGTTACAGTTTGAACATCATTGTTAAATTTGTAGTGAAATATAATTATTACATGTATCCATACCCCTCATGATCAACCTAAAAATAAACTTTGTGATCATACTGTAACATTGTCATGAGAATGAATTTGGCCCAGACAGAAGGTTGCTCTTCACTCAACTGCTCAATCAGCGTCCCGCGCTGAACACTTGAGTATAGTTAGAAGAAGATCTATGATTACCTAGGCATGCTAGGTAACAATAACAAGGAGAAAACCAAACATATTGCATAATTTTTTTTACATGATTGCTACTTTTTGAGCGGGATGAAAATATGAAAGCTGACAAAGTTGTCATATTTTTCTTTTCTCTTTTCTTTGATTGTCCTCATCGAGATGAGAAAAATTATAGTGCTTCGAAATGGCACTCTTGCACAGTAAAATCAATGCAACAGATTCAAATACGTATACTATTGTTATAGAATGGTTTTTGTACCCGACAAAAAGTTTCTTGAGGAAAACATCAAACAGTCAGCAGAGAAATTTCACCTCGAGGAACATTGGACGTATCGGCAGTTCAATGATCCAAAACATACCGCCAGGTCAGTCAAGAAATGGTTCCACGATAATAATGAAGACGTTCGTTAGGGCCTACAGGGGTGTCCCTAAAAAGATTGTGCACATGTTTGCGCAACATGTTGACCATGAAGTCCTAATGTGTGGTATAATATGTTTACACACGGAAAGGGAAAACACTCAGCTTTCTGATGCCGTTTATTTTATCTGATTTGGATTTGTCAATCCTGAGATATGGACAATTAACTAGAGCTACCCAGAATCGATGTTGTGCCACTTTACAGTTTCAAAGGTTTACTCCTAAAGATCAGTGGTGGAACTTCAGATTTTTTTCAACTAGCCAGTCGGGCAGGTAACTCACAGAATTTACCTGCCCGACAAAAATTCCACCAGCCCAAGGTCTTTTTATAATATTATTTTGCAGCAAACAATTAAGAGCAATATTATGTGATCTTTTCAAAGTAGCGCCATATATCATTGATTTTTACTATGAAAACAGATTTACTTGCAGATTCGCATTTTTGATCATAAATCATAAAGATCTTCTAAGTTACAGATCGATACGATTCCTAATTACTTCAAAATCATGGTTTGAAAAATAGATTGTACCGAGCGGTACAATCTATTTTTCAAATTTTACTCTAAATTCACTCTTTAAACCATGATTTTGAGGTTTTTAGGAATCCTATCGCTCTGTAACTTGGAATATATTTATGATTTATGATCAGAAAAGTAAATCTTCAAGAAAATCTGCTTCCAATTTTTTTTTGATGATTGAGGGCGCTCCATGGAAACATGGAAAAGATCACATAATATACCTTTAAACTATACAATTACATGTTTTTGTCTTTATTGTACGATGTTCCACTGTATCCTAGCCAAAAACAGCTCCTCGTATTCATCATGTTCATCAATCCAATACCCTCTTTAATCTCCTATCAACCTGATCTCCTCTATCATCATGACACACGATAATCTGATGATGAAATTACCCTGAATTTACTGTAACTTACACTTTGAGCTTCAAAAATATTACCCGCCAGTCGGACAGGTACCTTTGTATCTTCACCCGCCCGACGCGAAAGTTACCCGCTATGGGCGGGCGGGCGGGTCTTATTTCCATCGCTGCCTAAGATACAACTTCCACTTGAACGATTGCCCTTCACCAGTGTTATGCAAAATAACATTTTTGAATTGAGAATGAATAGGTTTAAATAATAGAATGAGTGCCTGTGTATCCAAGCAGAACTGAATATAAAGATGTAGGTTACATGATTCGAACCAGTCCTTTTGATGAGGTTTCACAAAATGTTTATAGGGCCTACATTTTCAAAACAAGACAGACGTCCCAATGGTTAGGTGCGGCCTCAATTTTCAATATACATGATAGAAGAGGGTGTTCATGGTCTTAAAATATCACGAAACGAGAAGTCCAGCAGAAGAGTCACTAGAGAGTTTGCCATTCATTTCTCAAACACTCACGTACCATAAAAAGGAGTATTGGAAATGCTTGGTAGATGGTATGGTACAAGCACCAATATGAATAAAGAACATTCTGGAAGACTAAGATATGAAAAGTAGCAGGACACAGTAACACATTGATAACGTGCGGCGTGCACTTCAGAAGGATCCCAGAATAACTGCTCGTAGAAATCCCTTACCACATATCCAAGGACATCATTTTTGTTCCTCAGCCTCTTTTAAACAATTCTGGTCAAATGCCCACCTCAATGTTTCAAGACGATTGATGCCCATGGATAGACCAATGTTAGTATCGTTTTGACATTCATAATCATTTATTCTGTAAAAGTGGCACAACGTCGATTCTGGGTAGCTTTGATAAACTGGGTAGATCTCAGGATTGACAAATCCAAATCAGATAAAATAAACGGCATCTAAAAGCTGAATGTTTTCCCTTTCCGTGTGTTTAAACATTTTACACTAAACTTTAGGACTTCATGGTCAACAAGTTGCGCAAACATTTGCACAATTTGTTTAGGGACACCCTGTATATAGCCAAAGTCCGGACCTCAACCCCATTGAGAATCTGTGGAGGGAGCTCAAGACCCAAGTGATGGCAAGGGAGCCTTCCAACCTCAAAGACCCGGAGACCTTCGCGAAGGAGAAGTGGCCAAGATCCCTGTAGAGACATGCAAAACCTTGTGAGCAAGTACAAGAACCGTATGGACATGCTGGAGGCAGTGATCACAAAAAAGGCTTTTCCAGTGTTGACTGATATACTGAATGAAACTTTGAACTGATCAAAGTAAGGGTATGAATAATTCTGGACATGATATTTTTTGTACATCTGTTAATTAAATACCCCGATAATAAATTTCTTGAAATGTCTCTTGCAATGATTGTGTCAGCTGTTTGTAACACTCTTATGCAACTTAAGCCAGAAGAAACTTATTCCTCAAATAACACGATTCAAAATACTCTGAATTTGGTATGGGTATATGAATAATTGTGGGCTTAACTGTACATTGGACTGTAAAAGGAATAAAAAATATGTATACTGAATAATTGTTGATTCATGTCTTTAAAATACCTTGGGAGGCAACAGTGTCCACAGTTTTCCCTGCTTGATGAGCCATGTAACCAATAGTCGAAAATATCACGAAACCAGCAAAAACACTCGTTAGACAGTTGGCTATCGCAACTATCAAAGCATCTCTAAAAATGTAAAATCATCCATTGAATTTAATTCAAATTCATTTATTAAACAATATTTAGTAATAACCACCTTATCAAGTATGATTTATTTTATTTCAATAGCTATAAAGATACATAACACACAATGGTTATGGATCCAGATACTCATCAGCATTCGCAACGTTGATTTTGAAATAGCGCGCTTGTAAACTCATATTGCCAGATGTGTTTTCGCATCGCATTAAATAAACTAAAAGCAACACTTTCCATGAGGCAATCGTCTGCAGACGACAGGTTAAATAATTCACAAAATGTTTAAAAAATGTCAAACTTATTGAATTTCATCACCATATTTGGAATCCCCATCAGAAATGCATTAAAATAAGTACAAGAATTGGTTCAGTAATCTATGATATAGACTTTAAAAGTTGGGAAAGGTTTCTGAACAATCTGTTTTATGGTAAAATTAACAGCCGCGTGGAAAGCGTTAATAAGCAGGTATTTGCACACTCTCTAAAGATCTCTTACTACGGCAAAAAGTGTACTACCCGACTTAAAGTTAAGCTGCCAATAGAATATTTATCATTGTACCTGTAGCAGTTATTGTGAAATCTATTGTATGAAGCCATCGTTTGTAATGTGCCACCTGCCACGCCCAGTGAATAGAATATCTGCACAGCCGCATCCAACCAAACCTGAGATAACGTGAAGGAACAAGACTGAAATGTAAGCCATAACTAATTTGATAAGCCCTCAGAAAAGTTCGAATTATTTTCCCAATCGTTTATATTATGTTGCATACAAATCAATTGAAAGCTGATGTGGCCATCTTTACAACTTTTTACATGCTTTTCCCATCACTTTTTACTTAATCACTTTTAAATCAAGCTACCGTATTTGTTCAATGAAGGGTAACATTGACAAGGATGGAATAAAACGGTGCTCTATTGACTGAGTTGGTACTTGGTTCTTGGTTGTGTTAATCCTTTACTGAGTCCACAGCTAAACTAGATTGTTGGTTGCTTAAAGTGTAAAGTTATTTCAGTTCGTAAAGCAACCAGGAGCCGAGTAATAACGACGCCAACCATTATCACTTACCCTGGTATTAGCCAGGTACTCCCAACGTGGTACGATGAAGAACTTTATGCCATCTGAAGCACCGGGAAGGGTAACGCCACGGATAAGAAGAATGAAGAGGACAAAATATGGAAATACAGCAGTGAAATAGACAACCTGAAAAAGAAATGAGTGCATAAATAGTTGTTCCTAAAAGGCATTCCCAAAACAGAATAAATACTTGCCTTCAAGACCATATATGTAGATACTTGCCTACAATTCCAAAAGGAGTGTTTTAAGGAAGAAGGTCGGTGCTTCGAAGAGGTTTTTTAAAAGTTTAATCGAGAAATAATCAATCCTTGCTTACAATGAGCATTATTTTAGAAAGGAGTGTATAAATGCATGCTTCCAAGAGCCTTTTAAAGGAAGAAGTATTACATAAGTTGCTTCCAAGAGCATTCTTTTAATCATTTAAGCAGAAGAATATATTTCTTTCGTGTTAATCAAGGTGTTGACGTTTTAATCAGACGTATACACATCAATGACAAAGTTAGAAAGCTTTGAGAAAAACTCCACTGACAAAACAGGTTATGAAACCTTAATACCAGTTGAATCTATATATATCAGTGGAAAATATTACCTTATGTGAACAATGTGCTGATCTTAAATCTTGGGGGCAATTCACTTGACAAATACACACGAATGGGCACAGTACCTTGCCGATAGATTTGATTCCTTTAATCATACACGCAAAGACAACAACCCAAGCCAGAGTTAAGCAAAGAGCCAATTGCCATACGATGCCACCTGTGTCGTTCATTGAATTGGATTCCTGTAGTACACCATGTCTGGAATGAAAAGTTGGTGTGTTAATGTTAGGTAGACATATAGTTGCATAGTTTTATCTTATTTTGATACCTTTCAAACGCTCATAATTGCGACGGGAACGGTCGTAAATGTGCAAAAATATCTTTTAATAATACACCTACAGCAGAGTTGCAAGAGTTCAACAAACGCGGGATATCAAGAAATATGCCATTGGATACTATAGTCAAGAATTTAATAATTGGTGAGTTGGATGATGTAACTTCATTGTTTGAAAATATTTCACCAACAGGTGACGGGCTACCTTGTGATGGTGCTATTTTGTAATATTTTAATCATCAGACTTACTTCCAATACTCTTCCGTTGAACTCACGCGTTCATCCCGAAAAGGATCCATATAACTGCTTATGTTGAACCCATCACCACCATCTGAAGTGATGTTGTACTCCTCCAATTGCACACTGGTCAGATTAACAAGTGGTTCACAGGTATTGTTTGACGTCACGACTCCACCTGCTGCCAGACAATCATCTACCAAGGTTCTGCAGAGATCCGTGTTCCAGGCGTGGTTACAACCAGTCCAGGGAAGTACTGCGGTGAACGACGCGAAGAAGTAGTAGATACAGTACATTATTATCCCGTTGTAGCTGATGCAACCGTAAAACTGCAGAAGTATTTGTCCGATTCCGATACCTGAGTTGTTATAAAGGTTAATATCAAGGGTGAGTTTTAAAAAAAACCTGCAATAGTGGAAAGAAGTCATCTTGTTTCCAAAACCATGATCATGGATTATGGGGTTTTCTAAACTTGAATGTAAACAAAAATGACAGATTTGTCAGTAACTTGGTGTGAAAAAATGATGTCAATCGCATTTACCGTTTGTCGTTGGTTAACCTTACACGCGGTACCCAATTTACATGTGCGTAACAGCTCTGCTGAAGCGCTCTTGACTAATGTGACATCTTTCTGAATCTTCGACATATTTTCAGTGATTTCGGCAATTTTTAAGTTAGGTTCATGTGAGTCCATTTTAATTTTTCGTCACAAAAATATTTGTTGTCTCTGGATGCAATTAATAAGCACAATTACCAAATTGACAATTTTCTTTATATTTCCTTTTCTTGTCCTCGTCCCTCTTTCTCCCGTTATTGTTTCTCTCTTGTTCTTGTTTTTCTTGCTCTTACTCTTTCTCTTATATCTTTTCTTACTCATCCTTTCTCTTCCTCTAAAACTCACTTTAACCTTTTCCCTGTCCCACTCTTTTGCTTAAAACATACTTGTGTGTTCTTATTAAAATGCAGAATTTTAATTCAAAATTTGAATCGGTGCCTATTGACATTATTGAGATCCACAGAACACCTGTGCGTCCTTGTAAATAAAGAATGACTTAGAAATACATTCAAATAATTTCAAAAATGAAACAACTCATATAATCAAGTTTGGTATCATTTTAAAGCTGAAATGTCCTTTAAATAGAATGACATACCTCGTAAAAGAGGTAGCGCCCTCCACGACGTATACATTCCTTGACTACAGTATTGCCCAAATGCGAACTCCATGAAGAATAGTGGTAATCCTGCTGCAAACAACATGATGGTGTATGGGATGAGAAATGCACCTGTAATAAACAACATGATGGTGTATGGGATGAGAAATGCACCTGTAATAAACAACATGATGGGTGTAAGGGATGAGAAATGCACCTGTAATAAACAACATGATGGTGTATGGGATGAGAAATGCACCTGTAATAAACAACATGATGGTGTATGGGATGAGAAATGCACCTGTAATAAACAACATGATGGTGTATGGGATGAGAAATGCATCTGTAATAAACAACATGATGGTGTATGGGATGAGAAATGCACCTGTAATAAACAACATGATGGTGTATGGGATGAGAAATGCATCTGTAATAAACAACATGATGGTGTATGGGATGAGAAATGCACCTGTAATAAACAACATGATGGTGTATGGGATGAGAAATGCACCTGTAATAAACAACATGATGGTGTATGGGATGAGAAATGCACCTGTAATAAACAACATGATGGTGTATGGGATGAGAAATGCACCTGTAATAAACAACATGATGGTGTACAGGATGAGAAATGCACCTGTAATAAACAACATGATGGTGTATGGGATGAGAAATGCACCTGTAATAAACAACATGATGGTGTATGGGATGAGAAATGCACCTGTAATAAACAACATGATGGTGTATGGGATGAGAAATGCACCTGTAATAAACAACATGATGGTGTATGGGATGAGAAATGCACCTGTAATAAACAACATGATGGTGTATGGGATGAGAAATGCACCTGTAATAAACAACATGATGGTGTATGGGATGAGAAATGCACCTGTAATAAACAACATGATGGTGTATGGGATGAGAAATGCACCTGTAATAAACAACATGATGGTGTATGGGATGAGAAATGCATCTGTAATAAACAACATGACGGTGTATGGGATGAGAAATGCACGTAATCTCTATCTTTACACGTAGACTTAATTACCTTGATTTTTTAAAAATCAAGGTACTCTATCTCTGCCGTTTCTTTCTTCATCTTCTTCTTTCCGTCAAACCCATCATACAAAATGCTACTTCTCCTACAGTTTACATGCTATAATCACCAGACTTGGTCAGTAGGACCCTCTACCAGACTTTCATTACAGGACCTCACAGTTTGGGGTCAAAGATCACACAGGGGTCACTAGCGGTCAAAACGTGATTTTCACTTAAAACGCCCTTGCTATTTAGTGAAATGACCTAGGATCGTCAAAATCGATCAACATATTCCTTATGACCGTACGCATGTATAATAGTTAGGTTTTTAAAATCAAAAATATTTGGGGTTACTAGGGGTCAAAATGTAAATTTTCACTCCTCGCACTCAAAACGCTATTTTTTCGAGAGGAAATGACCGATGATTTTCAGAGTTGGTCAAAAGATTCCTTGTATCCATGCACATAGGGTCTTCAGCGATTAAAAGTGACATGTCATATGGGTCACTAGGGGTCATTGACCTATACAGGGGTAAAAGTCAATTTGGACCAGGTTTGTTGCATCTTGTTTGTTTTCATGAGCCAATAAAATAAGTAAATCATACGAACCAGGTCAAAGGTCAAGAAGGGATCAATAGTGGTCAAAATCAATGTGTCCTCGTCTCAGACGAGAGCGATATCTATTAAATTCTGTAATGTAGTCTACGTATGGATATCCCCAAGTGTTCCTTATAGTGGTACACTACGTTCATGGCACTGGCGTAACAACAGGGGGGGATGGGGGGGATATATCCCCCCCAGATTTTTACCTGGGGGGGATGCCTAATGTAATCATCCCCCCCCCAGATTTTTCATAACCAATAATTTTAAAAGTGACGTATTTAAACAAATAGGTGGGCGTAAAGATTCACACACTGCACACTGGACACAACCACACTGGGACATTCAATTCATTCATTGCAGTTTGGATTTTATCATTTTAAAATGAAAACAATGACGACAGCGATTTACAAATTGCTATCAATCAAGGAATGCATGACCAGGCGCGGATACAGGGGGGGGGCCCGACGGGCCCGGCCCCCCCCCCCCCCCCCCCCTACCAAAAAAAAGGGAAAAAAAGGAAGAAAAAAAAAAAGAAAAAAAGGGGGGGGGGGGAAAGGGGGAAAAAAAGGAAAAAAGAAAGAGAGGAAGAGGGGGGTGGGGGGGGAGGTGGGGGTGGGGGTGGGGGCACATCACCCCTCAGACTCCCCCTGTTCGAGCTTTTAAACAATCTATACTTAAATTCAGAAAAAAATCAGTATATACGTCGTATGCTCTACTTCTTTCTTGCATTGATAACAAATATATATTGATTGGAAATGAAGAGGTGGCTTTTTGATAAAATGTTGGTCAAAAGTATACACCAGATCGCACCAAATGAGTTCGAAAATTGAAAAAAATTCTACTTATGAGGGGGGCACTTCCCCCCTCAGACTCCCCCCTGTTCGACCTTTCAAATCATCTATACTTAAATAAAAAAGATATCAGTATAATATGCTCAACTTCTTTCGTGCATTGATAAAAAAATAATATATTTATTGGAAATGAAGAGGTGGCTTTTTGATAAAATGTTGGTCAAAAGTATACACCAGATCGCACCAAATGAGTTCGAAAATTGAAAAAAATTCTACTTCTGAGGGGGGCACTTCCCCCCTCAGACTCCCCCCTGTTCGACCTTTCAAATCATCTATACTTAAATAAAAAAGATATCAGTATAATATGCTCAACTTCTTTCGTGCATTGATAAAAAACCAAAATATTTATTGGAAATGAAGAGGTGGCTTTTTGATAAAATGTTGGTCAAAAGTATACACCAGATCGCACCAAATGAGTTCGAAAATTGAAAAAATTTCTACTTCGGAGGGGGCACTTCCCCCCTCAGACTCCCCCCTGTTCGACCTTTCAAATCATCTATACTTAAATAAAAAATATATCAGTATAATATGCTCAACTTCTTTCGTGCATTGATAAAAAAATAATATATTTATTGGAAATGAAGAGGTGGCTTTTTGATAAAATGTTGGTCAAAAGTATACACCAGATCGCACCAAATGAGTTCGAAAATTGAAAAAAATTCTACTTCTGAGGGGGGCACTTCCCCCTTCAGACTCCCCCCTGTTCGACCTTTCAAATCATCTATACTTAAATAAAAAAGATATCAGTATAATATGCTCAACTTCTTTCGTGCATTGATAAAAAACCAAAATATTTATTGGAAATGAAGAGGTGGCTTTTGATAAAATGTTGGTCAAAAGTATACACCAGATCGCACCAAATGAGTTCGAAAATTGAAAAAATTTCTACTTCTGAGGGGGCACTTCCCCCCTCAGACTCCCCCCTGTTCGACCTTTCAAATCATCTATACTTAAATCAAAAATATATCAGTATAATATGCTCAACTTCTTTCGTGCATTGATAAAAAAATAATATATTTATTGGAAATGAAGAGGTGGCTTTTTGATAAAATGTTGGTCAAAAGTATACACCAGATCGCACCAAATGAGTTCGAAAATTGAAAAAAATTCTACTTCTGAGGGGGGCACTTCCCCCCTCAGACTCCCCCCTGTTCGACCTTTCAAATCATCTATACTTAAATAAAAAAGATATCAGTATAATATGCTCAACTTCTTTCGTGCATTGATAAAAAAATAATATATTTATTGGAAATGAAGAGGTGGCTTTTTGATAAAATGTTGGTCAAAAGTATACACCAGATCGCACCAAATGAGTTCGAAAATTGAAAAAAATTCTACTTCTGAGGGGGGCACTTCCCCCCTCAGACTCCCCCCTGTTCGACCTTTCAAATCATCTATACTTAAATAAAAAAGATATCAGTATAATATGCTCAACTTCTTTCGTGCATTGATAAAAAACCAAAATATTTATTGGAAATGAAGAGGTGGCTTTTTGATAAAATGTTGGTCAAAAGTATACACCAGATCGCACCAAATGAGTTCGAAAATTGAAAAAATTTCTACTTCTGAGGGGGCACTTCCCCCCTCAGACTCCCCCCTGTTCGACCTTTCAAATCATCTATACTTAAATCAAAAATATATCAGTATAATATGCTCAACTTCTTTCGTGCATTGATAAAAAAAATATATATTTATTGGAAATGAAGAGGTGGCTTTTTGATAAAATGTTGGTCAAAAGTATACACCAGATCGCACCAAATGAGTTCGAAAATTGAAAAAATTTCTACTTCTGAGGGGGCACTTCCCCCCTCAGACTCCCCCCTGTTCGACCTTTCAAATCATCTATACTTAAATCAAAAATATATCAGTATAATATGCTCAACTTCTTTCGTGCATTGATAAAAAAATAATATATTTATTGGAAATGAAGAGGTGGCTTTTTGATAAAATGTTGATCAAAAGTATACACCAGATCGCACCAAATGAGTTCGGAAATTGAAAATTTTTCTACTTCAGAGGGGGGCACATCCCCCCTCAGACACCCCCCTGTCCGAGCATAGCTCGGAGGGCGGTTTTGAGGTTAAAAAAGTCTCACTCTGAACATTACTCTGAACTTGACAGCCCTGCCGTATTTGAGTCTGATAATTTTCATCCCCCCCACTCAAAAAAAGTAGTTACGCCCCTGGTTCATGGCTTTCCTTACGCGTTTTCACATACACAGAAGAAAAAATGTTCCTAAACATAAATCTGTATGTTCGATCTAATCCTCCCCATAGCAATTAAATTAAAATCGCCTTGTGTTTCCTAATCCTACAGCGTTACCAAGGTAACCTCCCAATTTTGGCAACAACGATAATATGGAAATTACCATAATTTCCTAAATTGTTAGGGGACCAGCATGTCTACAAAACCGATTATATGGAAATCGTCAAATGATTCCTGACTATATACGCAGTGCCCCCTACCGCCCCCATCTTTTGCAATATTGAAGATCATAATATGGAAATCGCCAAACGTTTTATAACTTTACAGTGTACCCCATTTCTTAAACATAGATAGAGTACCCATCACCCATATTTACTACCCACCTACTTTCTGTTACAAATAATATGGCAATCGCCAAACGTTTCAGTCCTAACTTTAGAGAGTGCCCTCTCAATTTTTGCAATTCAAATATTCGGGAAGCAAAGATAGGGAACTCGACAAACGTTTCTGGGGCGATCACTGGATTGGGGCGGTCAGTGATGTGGGGTGGGTGGGGGGATAGTGAGATTTGGCACAATCAGCCTCAGTTGAGGATCTGGGATGAAGGGAAGTTGGGGGCGGTCAGTGATGTGGAGTGGTAGTGAGATTTGGCACAATCAGCCTCATGGTAGTAAATACCCTGTTTTGAGGATCTGGGATTAAGGGATGTTGGGGAGGGGGCGGTCAGTGATGTGGAGTGGTATTGAAATTTGGCACAATCAGCTTCAGGGTAGTAAATACCTGGTTTTGAGGATCTGGGATTAAGGGAAGTTGGGGAGGGGGCGGTCAGTGATCTGGAGTGGTAGTGAGATTTGGCACAATCAGCCTCAGGGTAGTAAATACCTGGTTTTGAGGATCTGGGATTAAAGGTAATGTTCTGATTGCTGACCCGATTTTTAACTTGGATGTTTCTCTATTTTACATGAACACTGATGAAAGGTCATCCTCAAAATTGTCACATTCCAAAGTTTGAATTGCATAACTCCAATGGTTCTTTTTTTTAGAAGCACAAGGTCACAAGATATTGTCCCATTGAGTAGTACACAAACTGGTGGGTGGTTAACCACCTTTGGCAGTAATTCAACACATTTTAGCCTATAATTTCTAAATGGAACATTTCTGGCCCCTAAGATTTTACAGACATAATAAGAAAATATTGGGATTTTTCTGATATCAACATATCTTGATGTGAAAAAACAAAGTGATCAGAACGTGCACCTTTAAGGGAAGATGGGGGAGGGGCGGTCAGTGGGGTGGTAGTGAGATTTGGCACAATCAGCCTCAGGGTATAGTAAATACTTGGTTTTGAGGATCTGTGCAAAACCAGGTGAATGTGTAGACTGGGACCCATTCAGCTGTAATTATGTCTATTAGACTTGTTGGCACAATTGTTCTCCCGGATTGTCTATGGCAAGAAATGATGATTCAGAAGAGAGTGAGTGGTGTTTTACCGATCAGCCTCACTGAAAACATTCATTGGTTAATGACATGCTGTACTAAGAAATGTTAGTAAAAATAATTAGTTCAGGGAGCACAACTAATCTTTCATTGGTGTCGGTAATTGTAGGATTGTGATAACTACTTTCTTTTCGTATAGCATAATGTCCAAATTGGTGCAGCTATCCAAACTAATATACCTCTACCAAGAGTATTCACTGGAACTAATTAAGCGCGACTCGGTTAACTAAGTTTAGCTTTAAATATTCGTATAACCAACCGAACTAAAATACAAATACTGTCCGCGAATAAGATATGTTCGTAGAAGTGGTTGGCGACTAATTTGTCAACTAACTTTTAGCGCCGCGGTGCTATGTTCGAAAACAGAATGTTGCAGCCGCCATTTTGTTCAGTGTACGTGAAGCGATTGTTGACTCCCGATAACCGAGCAAAGAAAATGGCTCAAAGGTACGTAAAATGATGCAAAATGTATGCCAAATCATTTGTTTTTAAATAATATAAATCTGTAGATGTTTCTGGACAGTTCAATTTTTGTGACAGAAGTTTGTGTGATGTGCAGTTTTAATAGTTTCATGAATTTACGTACCGGCCACAACATAATTCCCAGTTCATTGCATGTCGTGATACTTTTGTTCACGCTGTGTCATTCGAACTTTGCTGGCCGTTAGCGAAATTATTAATGGAGAAAATGACAGACATGGTAGAAAAAAATCTACATAGTATTTTGTGCTTTGACATACATTTAAGATTATTTTACGTACCTCTTTGAACTATTTTCTTCGCTCGGTAATCGGGAGTCAACGCTTGCTTCACGTGCACTGCACAAAATTAGTAGACCATGGTTTACTAATTGATAAAATTAGTAGACCATCTTAGTTCAAATGAATGAACTAAGCAAAAGTAGTAGAAATATACATTGTTTTTACTAATTTACAAGTTAGTATAGACACCTATAAAATTAGTAGAGACACCTTATAAATTAGTAGAGCAATTAGTAGAACACAGCCTACTAATTTATAAGCTAGAATACTTAAACTAATCTATAGTTGGTAGAAACAGACATCGTTTTTACTAATTTCTTTTAGTACAGATAACTAACAAATGTTTTCAGTGCTGGAACTATTATGTTGCAGCAAATTTGGAGGGCACTATTGTTATGACACTTTTGGCGATTTAAAACACCGATAGGCCATTATCTGGCCACAAGAAATCTATATGGATATGTATGTTAGACATAGGGTTTCACACCACTAAATAACGTCTGGCCCTACCCCCTTTGAGGCAAAAGTCCAAAACCGGCCCGTTTCTATGCCGAAACAGGAGACCTATTGTAAATTACAGTTTAAAATTAGGGTATTTACTACAAGTTATGGCGAAATTAATATAGTGTGAATTTTGACAGACACATCAGCGTTCTTCAGGTCCAAAAAAATTGATGCAATGATGATTTTTTAATATTTTAACAGAGACATTTGTGTTCAGGTCATTTCCGGTATCTGACGCAATAATCTTAATCAACAATTGCGTGTGACCAGGAAAACTCAACTCGTACTTTTTGAAAAGGCTCTAGCTCAAAATTATGCCGGTTACCCCCCCATATATGAGTTGTTGAGTTAGTAGTCATGGCTTTCATCTTCAAGTTGAAACCAAATTTCAAGTTACCAGTTTCTTATAACGTCGAGAAATGTCCATTTTAAAAGTGTGCATTTCACGTGTAACCCTATGGGAGATGTATTTAGTGGTGTGCAACCTATACAGAGGGTCAAGGCGCTTTGACCTTCACCCCTGCATTGCTGTCTAAACTGACTTGCCGGCAATGATAACTAGACTTCTAGTTAAAATTGGTTCTAACACATATTATTACGGCCCGTACACTTCGTTCTCTTAGTATACACATCTGTTTCATCATGAAAGATCCGTCCGTGTGGTTAAATAAGCTACAATCTGACTAATTAAAGTCATTATCTAGTTTTTTATCTTTTTTTTTTTTTTTTTTTTTTTTTTTTTTAAAGAAGAAAACCGTATATTCCCTGCCCAAAAAAGTTAATTTGAAAAAATATTATGTTTGATTAATGATTTTCTTTTCGAGATATCGACGATTATGTAAATTTTTCTCCATAGAGCTGTGTATAAATGCTCATTTTCTCCACCCCACTGTCTTTTAATGCAAGACCCTGCGACATTAAGACTTCTCGGACACGTGCCATAGACATAAATGATTACTTTAAACGATTTAAAGTTTATCATGTTTATTTATCGAAATGGCCAAAATATGAGGGTTTAAATTTCGCTAATAGGAACAAAATTTGGAGAAAAACTTTTTTTCTTAAATATCAAAAATATAATATTAAACGAATTACGCTCTAGTGAGAAGAAAAAAAGATTTGAATACAAGTTTTGCATACTTCCGTAAACTCCCCTCTCAGAACGGCGCGGGGTCTAACATGATCTAAATTGTATTTAAAAAGACATATTTGAAGCAAGAGTTGAACGTAAGCGGTGGGGGGGGGGGGGCATAGGGTATATGGGGGGGGATAGGGCAGGGGGGGGGGGGGTAAATTGATTAAGCTGTGTCTACTGAATAGGTCAACCTCACAGAATGTCCTTGTAATTTCAATACTTCCATGCAAAATGTTTTACAACAAGTGATTAGCATAGTGCCGTATGCCTTTTTGACGAGGATCATGGTAACCAAAATCTACTTTTCTACTGACATAGCCAATATGGCGCACAATGTCTTTCACTGTTTTTTACCACTTTGAAGTCGTATATTTGATCAAAAATCATAACTACGCATTATGTAAAGTGCAAAAGATTAAGAAAATGAGGCAATAATAAAAAAAAGTGTTTCCTTCAGGTTTCACACCACTAAATAACGTCTGGCCCTACCCCCTTTGAGGCAAAAGTCCAAAACCGGCCCGTTTCTATGCCGAAACAGGAGACCTATTGTAAATTACAGTTTAAAATTAGGGTATTTACTACAAGTTATGGCGAAATTAATATAGTGTGAATTTTGACAGACACATCAGCGTTCTTCAGGTCCAAAAAAATTGATGCAATGATGATTTTTTAATATTTTAACAGAGACATTTGTGTTCAGGTCATTTCCGGTATCTGACGCAATAATCTTAATCAACAATTGCGTGTGACCAGGAAAACTCAACTCGTACTTTTTGAAAAGGCTCTAGCTCAAAATTATGCCGGTTACCCCCCCATATATGAGTTGTTGAGTTAGTAGTCATGGCTTTCATCTTCAAGTTGAAACCAAATTTCAAGTTACCAGTTTCTTATAACGTCGAGAAATATCCATTTTAAAAGTGTGCATTTCACGTGTAACCCTATGGGAGATGTATTTAGTGGTGTGCAACCATAGGGCAATGGTTGGCGCCCTTATAAGGTCATAGTCATGAATGTTATTATGGAATACTAGGTATTGAATATTTAAAACTAAAAATAAGATGGAGATCACTAACAACAAGAGACCCTGGCAGCAAGTCTACATAATAGTATGGAGATCGCCAAACATTTCCTAACCATTCAGTGCGTAACTTGCGTCATATACCATTCCCCTCTTCCTTCATTTCTGTAACTGATACGGTATGTAAATCACCACAGAAAAATCCATTTTCCCCACAAGTAATCTACGTTAAGGTGGCGAAAAAAAACCTACGGATACGACCGACCATTTTTTCCGAATTTTCATCCAAAATAAATTCGACAAATACTGAATTGTGAGAGAAAAAGCACCCGACCGACCCTATATCGAGGGTTGAGCGCCAGAAGGCCGTAACTCAAAAAATGCTATTTTGAGATAATCAGCTTTCAAATAGTTGGGACTCATTACAATACACTGTATAGCACCCAACTTATAACTCTTATTTTAGTAAAATTAAGAGTGTTTATGAGATATCTCTTTATGGTTCTGAAAATCTATGTTATATTGATTATTTTTGTACCAAAATATCAATTTGCCAAAAATTGAGTTACGGCCTTCTGGCGCTCAACCCTCGATATGTACCTGAGAGGTCCGTTTGTCCGTAGAACAGGGTGTTTTTTCATTGCCTAATGTACATTTAATACTCACCTCCTCCATTCCGGTAACACAGGTATGGAAATCGCCATACATTTCCCAATCCTACAGCATTTCCTAAAGATGCCAAGATAAACTCAACCTGATTGTTCCAGTTGCCACGCTCCTCATTCTCATCCCCATCGTAACTTCCGGGGGTCTGTTTCGACTTCATCGATTCTACTTCGTTCTTCGAATTTTCCTGTTTCAAAATAGAAAACAGTATCGGTACATATCTTTACGGCCTTAGAATCCGTTCAGCTGAATGACATCATGACAAGTTGACGATATTATGGTTCAATTCTACCGCATCTTGCCTCGTATCACTGATATAGGGCGCTATAGGCACGACCTAGAAGAGGTTATCAGTTCCAATCCAACAGATCTAAGTGATTGGTATTGTACTCCATTTCTTGCATGTCTTCACCGCGAATGTGATTTGAACTCATGACCTTGGCCGTGTAAGCGCCCTTACTTCAGCCATATGCCTAGTTTACAAATCGACTATATTATAAGGTCATGTGCTTTGAATGGGACCCCTTTCTGTAACACATGCTGAAGTTGGAAAAATCGTGGGGGCTTTGCTTCAAATAATTATAGCCTTAAAAGTAAAATTGAGAGTATGGGAAACGTATATATTTTCTGAAATCATATAATATTTCAAACCTCATTTTGTCAATTTCAAGGTCATTATACAGGGTTTGTAGAAAACACATAGGGCGTAAACTGAATAAATGCAACAGTTTTCACTTGCAATTTCTGACTTTGAACATCGAATGATATTCGATTAATAATAATAATAATATAATAAAAACAGTGTTTATATAGCGCACTGTGGATCACAATCCCTCAGAGCGCTTTACAATATATGATATAACATAAAATAATAAAAATACAAGCAAATCAATAAATAATTGCAAGACCAACAATTGCACATTACATCAAGCACTGATATATCATAACATTTACAGACCAGCTGTGATTATATAAAAAGTACAATAATTGCACATCAAAAATACACCGATTGCACATCAAATGAACACACCGATTCAGTTGGCTATTTCAGAAATACACATAAGTATTCAACATAAAAACATCGATCCCCTTGTCTTTAGTTTCAAAGGGTTTATTATATAAGGTGGTCAAAATTTGTAACAGATTTGCGAAATAAAGTTAACTTATATTTTGATGACGCACTAAGCATTAAATTGGCATTTTGCAATTGATAACCCATACTAAATTATAGCATATGCCAAAAAGAACCATTTTATAACAGGGTGTAACAAGCTAATCCGATCGCATATGTCAAGCCCTCAGCTGCTCAGTGGGTCGGATGTCACATTTAATGTCCCGTTTATCTTCTTTATTCATGATTACGTCACCCAGGACTATACAAAATACATGCAATTCGCATTGATATCATTAATTTCAGCATTAATTAGCATTAATTACCAAACATTATACATACCATGTAATGATAATGTAAACAGCACTTGTTTGGCCTATATTGTATGTTAAGGTTCAATATTTAACAAAGCAGGTTTTTTTCACTCGTGGAAGTGATAGTTCAGTCAATTTTATCATGGTATAGGGTGCGTATTGAATCGAATTAATATTTAAGAATCAATTATTTATCAAAAATTAAATATTTGCGACAAAACAGTAAATTAATACTAACACATCACTTTTCTGACCTTCCACCTATTACACATTAACATATACACTGCCAATTATACATATTAAATTGTCATAACTTATACAAAAGACGTATTTCACAATATTCTTGACCCCGGCTCCTTCGCCTCCGGCTCCTTAGCCTCCGCCTCAAGCACCACTTTGTTCATGAATTACGCCATATCCTGCCTGTCAATTTGAAGATGTGATGCTTCATCCATGCACAGATAGTCATCCATGGTACAAATAAAACAGTCAACTTCATCAATGCCTGTCTCCATACACATCAGGTGTTTGTTAGTAATATATTTGGAGTTAGAGGAACATATATCAGCATACTGATAATTATTTGTTTTAAAAACGTTCAAATATTTAATACAAGTAGATTGAGACTATGGTCTTCATTATTTGTGGTTATTTTGATTAATTAAAACCGTGCCTTGTTGAAGGGCTACAGTATATAATCAAACATCACATTTTCACCCTCAGAATATAAGAAACCCCTATACTACAGTTACCAGTATTCTCATGATATTACTTCTCCACTGATTTTCTTAAGGTGGGTGTGGACTCTCAGGTACAGCCAAAAAATGTGATTTTTTTTTTTGTTGGCATTTTTTGGTCTATAGGCCTAACTAAAAAAATAAATAAGATATTCAAAACAAACAAAAAAAGCACCCTGGGGAATGTTATCAGAATTATCATAAAACTAGTATGACAAAATTTGACATTGCGGGTAAAGTGATTCAAAATAAGCTGGAAATAGAAGCAAAGATTCTTATATTTTGAAACTAACGACATTGAGAACAGCTAAGACACCACAAATGTATAAAACTTAATGTTTTACATATTGGCGATAATGGTAATTGCTTATTTTATCCAATGTTGCTAGACAATTTGCATCGATTTATAGATGGAAAAAGACCCGACCCAAAATATTACACTTACTATTAAACTGACTACCACTCCTGGAAGGTGCACAGCAGCTCCAGAGGGCTCCCTATCTTTACCCATAATGCCTTGCATACTGCCTCTTTCGAACCCATATCTCGCCATAGACGAGAATGCACCCTCGCTGTGGGGTGGGCTGGGCCCGGGAAACAACATTGGATAAATAAAATAAGCAATTACCATCATCGCCAATATGTAAAACATTAAGTTTTATACATATTTGCTCAGATGATGCTTATTTTGGAATCCAATGTTGCTAGACAATTTGCATCATTGGATTCCATCCAGACTGGCACCGAGTACAGGCGGAGGAGCGAGGGTAAATCTCCAATAAAAAACAATACCCGGCTTACCCAAAAGCCGCCGTCTTGACAAAAAAGGACCCAGAGACTAAGAGAGCGAACCCCCCCCCCCCCCCCCCCCCCTATGCGGTAAGGACCACTCTGGCAAACTTGGTGGCGTCTGCCGGCGGAAGGTCCCGCAAGTAGGTGGTGGAGAAGGTTGTGGCCGTCTTCCAGGCGACGGCCTTAATAACCTCCCCGGCTGTCACGCCCTTTAAAAAAGCTGTGGAGCTCGCGACGGCACGGGTACTGTGTCACTGGCCCCTGACACCTGAATAACCTCGCAAATCCAGCGTGCAATAGATCGCTTGCTGGCAGCCTGGTAAGGCTTCCTGCTGGTGACGAAGAGTTGTTCCGTGTCTCCTCTGAGGAGTCTGGTTCTCCTAAGGTAGTACCTCAGTGCCTGACAGGGCACCAGTACCGATCTTCGCTGACCGAGGAGCCAATAGCAATGTCGGGTAGGAGGATAGGAGAAGCCATAAAGGAGGATCTCTCGTTCTTGGCAAGAAAACAGGGCCTGAAGTACAAGGTCGCTCCCGCTCTAGATAGCGTTAAGTGCTCGCCTACCGCCAGGCAGGGTTGCACAAAGTGCGGGAGCAGGGAGCACCGCTCCCGTGAAATAATGAGCAGAATTGGGGAAATAATGTCAAGTGGAAAAAGAAAAAGTATTTCAAACAATATCTAGTCGGCAGCAAATGAATTGAAGTCATTCGGGGGGATGAAAGCTCACAGGGTATCTAAGGTAGTCGACTCCACTCAGCGGCTTCCAGCAACATTTCCCATGATGCTTTAAACGCGTTATACCAGGAAAGGACAGAGCAAATGTAAAATTATTACTATGGTACTGGTACTATAGCTAACATATTGTAATCTGATTTTTATCAAACTGTAAGTGTAGGTACCGTGGGGAAATGTTAAGCTCAAACCTTGCTCCTGGGGAAGAAACAACTTTGTGCAACCCTGCGCCAGGACATGAAGCTCAGAGCAGCGCCGCCCGGAGGCGAGCGCCACTAAGATCACCTTATGAGTAAAGGTTCTCCAAGGAGGCTGACGATAGGGGCTCGAATGGAAGGTCCTTTCAGGTAATTCAATAACGTGTTAAGGTCCCGGGCCGGGATAAGCTTACGTGGCGGGGGACGAGTATTGAACATACCGTTCAGGAGTTGAGATTGGATTGATCACAGATGATAATGACTTGATTTACCAACAACAGCTGGGTAGGTTTGTCGACTATTGCGATGCCAATTACCTTGAGCTTAACGTTTCCAAGACCAAGGAAGTGCTAATTGATTTCAGAACTTCAAGTACAGCTCCCTTGCCCATTGTTCTGAAGGGAGGTAATGTTGAGCGCGTGTCATCATCATATAAGTATCTTGGAATTGTAATTGACGACAAACTTGCTTGGCACACCTTTATTGAGTTGATGTTAAGATCCTTGCTTTGTTTTACGATTCAGTTGTTGAAAGTGTTTAGAGGTACTGCTTATTATGTTGGAGAGGGAATGTTTCAAAGGGTGATAAAGACAGAGTTGGTAGAGTTGTGAAGGAAGCGGGAAGGATAATAGGTCTGTCACGGCAGGACTTCGAGACCCTGTACACCGATCTCCTGGGCAAGAAGCTGACCGATGTGATGGATGATGTCAACCATCCTCTTTACGAGCGGTTATCAAGTCATCTAATCGCTCGATCGGGCCGTATGCGAGTGCCCTCTGCCATGACAAACCGCTATCTTTCCTCCTTTGTTCCACAAGCAATTGCTTTTCATAATTCTCATTATAAACGGGGGGATATTTAAGTTGGGGTCTTGTTTGTATATTATTGTGTGTATTGTGTTTATATATGAGCACTCTCATGAGTTGAATTTCCTTGTTTGGGATTAATAAAGTTTAAATGAATGAATGAATTTAATGACCCGAACGGTCGCTTAATAACCCCAGGTGATCATTCAATACTCCCAATTAACCATTGACTCAAAGTGATCATATGATCCTGAGTGATCATTTCATTACCCCAAGTGATCATTTCATTACCCCAAGTGATCATTTAATGACCGCAAGTGATACCGTAATGATACTAAAGGATATAAGTCATAGGTGAATGTATACAACTATCAATGTATACATGGTGGCGATTGCAACTACTTGATGATCCTTTTGGATATTTCAATTACTAAAGTGGGCTTTGCAAGCCCATAAATATCACCATAACATCACTAACCTATCTGTTTAAAAAGTTAGATACTGGTGTTTAGCTACCAAAATAGTACTAGGTCCAATCAGCTATTTCTGACCATATTTTAATCAATTGGTATAGCCATTTTAGTGATTTGTTCTGACCATGTTGGTAATTTGTTCTGACCATTTTGGTAATTTGTTCTGACCATTTGAAATTTGGGGTCTCTTTCCGTGGTTTAAGCTGATAATCAGATTTATTTGTAGAATTTCTCCTCTACCCCATTCACTGTGTGCAACGTGCAGGTCTATACGGTGAGTGTCAGTTCGCCGTGATTCGGAGAGTCACGTTAAGCCGTTGGTCCCGTGTATTCAGACGCTTCACCCTGAACACGTTAAAAGTTACAGACCTTATCGTTAAGAGTAGGGGATCATCCCGGGTCTGTTACCTGTACAAAAATCACAACCTCTAGGTTTCAGAGGGCTTTCAGTTTAGCCGGGTAGGCTGCTATAAGGAGTTAACAAGCAATAAGCAATAAGCAATGTATACCGTATTGTATACCCTTTAAATCATTCTAAATTATATGAGTTGACTACAAGGGTGGATTACAGATTATAGCTATATTTGATCATTTTAGTGTAAAATCTGCAAATTATTACTGCTCTACTCCCCTGAGTCTACAGCAGTGCTATCACAGAAACATATAAAAGGCTGTGACATTATTACAAGGCATAGTCAGAGTGAAACAACTTAAACTCAATCATGTTTTTAAAATGAAATAGCACCTGAGTACCTGAATTCTCATTTTACTAAATTGTCCAACACCCACAGATACAATACCAGGGGCAGTGCAACAAATGTTCTGGTTCCTAAAGCTAAAGGTCAGCAGTGCAATACATTTTTCTTTACTGGCATTCGGGAATGGAATTTGCTACCAACTCAGGTTAAAACATCCAAAACCCACGGACAGTTCAAAAAGGCAGTAAAAAGTCACTTTCTATCTTGATTTTTCATCCGGTTTTTTATATGCAGTTGTTTCATAAAAAGTGCAATATTATTTGTGTGCAAATATATGATGTTTTTATAATGTGCTGTTTTAATATTTGAAGGACCCCCAATGGAAATAAGCCCTTTTAGAGCTTTCTTGGGCTATCCTTGACATTATATGTTTTCTTTTATTAATATATTGTGTTAATTGTTGTAATTTTTAAGATTTGTATACTTGATCTGATGTATTGTATCTCTGTGTCTTGATATGCCAAATAAAACTAAACTAAACTATTTTATAATGTGACGCAGCTGTTTTTTGGTCATTCAACATTAATTTTAACCATCTGGCGTCTATTTTTGGAGAGTGAAAATTAAATCAAAACTGTTGATAGGTGCGTCGTATAATCTAAAAGCATTGGTATAGCAGTAGTTTTATTATTATTATCAGTATGCACAAAATAAACATTGAAAATGCAAGAATTACAAAAGTATACATTGTCTCCAGACCGTAGAATGAAATACAAAAACAAGTAAATGTGCATAGCATGCATATCGCTGGCATAGCGAATTTATTATATTAAATCAATTGAACTGCTGGATGGTAAGGGATTCCAAATCCCTAATTACACAACATATTAAATACATTCATCATCATGAATTACTGCATTGTTATGTTGTAGAGTTCATTGACCTTTGACCTTTATTGGTCAAACCTTCAAAGCAATAATGAAAATTGGAAATTCATCCGTAGATGAAATATTTGGGAAACACCACCATTACATTATTTCCAATAATTCCCATACATACTAATTTTTAAATGTATGAACGCTTAAATACAAATATTGGAATTTGGAAGACGGGACAAAGAGGAATAGCAATGTCCCAGCTCCCCAGAAGTTGGGAAGCCGTACATTATTTCCAATAATTCCAATACATACTAATTTATAATTAAATTTAATTGGGCCTCATGCAAATTTTTAACTCCCTGATTTTCTATACAGCGCCAAACAAGGACGCCATGAGAGGACTTGCCTACCCCCCCCCCCCCCCCCCCCCCCCCCCCCCCCCCCCCCCCGTGAATAAAGTTTGTAAATGGGACTGGGACAAATGCTATCTATGCTATATATATTGAGGGTAAAATCAACGATTTTTTAGACAGGGATGATAATCTTTCCAAGGAGTTATTACGATAAGTATGATAACTCCTTGATCTTTCTAATGAAAATGTCGTTAAGATCTGAAACTATGTGCGATTAATAGCACCTGACATGTTTGAAAAAGAGCAGGTTTAGAATGGGCATTGGTAGTCTCATGCGGCAACAGCATGACCCATTGTAATGGCTGTTGTGACACACAACTAACATTAAAAACCGAGATGGCACAGGAAAAAATTTAACCCTTCAAACAATGTCAACATACTAAAATAATACATACATGTACATACACCGTATCCGATTGATTTCAACTTGTGTGATAATTGTATACAACTCCACCCAGAGTTTTATAAAGCTAAACTCGAGAAATGTGTGCATATTGTTCATATTGATACTATAGATGCAATCGATCAGACTATTTACTGATGTCCTGTTGAGTTATATCATGACAGGGCTGAATACTACATGCACTTTATATTGGACCGAAAAACAAATAGCTTCCAAACAACTTGACAAACAAAAGTATCCTTGTACTAACTAGAAATTCAATGGTAAAATACTTCAGTGTCCAGCACTGCTACCCAAGTAGGCCCTCATTTCATACATACATAAACAGATTATTTACAATGAAGAGAAAACAAAACAAAATATGTACAAATATAATATAAAATAACATAAAACCATATACTAATTATGTAATGTTTTGTTGGAAGATGAATAACTTAGCATCATAGATCATCAGAGGGGATGTTATTATCTCCCGGATTAACTCTTATAAAATAGTGTGGAGATGATCTATGTCTGTTTCGCACACCCTGTTTGATTAGCATGTAAGACAAGCCCGATAAACAGATTGGGTGTTGATAGTCTATTGTGGCAACTACAGTATCTAATACTAGCTAACGGGATATATAAAAATAGTTTGATCAACTGAAAAGTTCAAATACATCAAACATTTTGAAACATATTAGTTTAATACACACATTCAATGATGCGATAGATGTAACGCTATTTGAAAAGTGTATAGACACTTATTTCGCCCAGCATTATAATACACATAAACTCGAACCCATGATGAATGCGATGGACAATAGCACATTTTTTAAATTGATTACTAGCGATTAAACGTAACTGGAATTAATTCAGTATTACCCAATTGAGTAAAGTTATTATTATAACATATTATAATAGGGCGTTCTATATAGTAGATTCACAAACTCTGGCATATCTATTTTGGACCTCATCCATTGAGCGTAGAGGAACCCATTTTGACCAAGGCTGATCCTGTAGCTACGATCCGACAACCAAATACTTAATCCAACCAGGACCTTTCCTGATCCAACAACTTGAAATATGTTATCCCTTTGGAAGCGGTCACCACAATTAATAAAAATCGACCATTGCCGACTTTAACCAGTTTGAGAGAAAAAATGTTATGTATGTCAACCTATTGATAATTAAGAGGATAATCAAGTATCACTTTATAATATGTTCCTTATTTATTATGCACGTGAAATAAAGGAAATATTAAGTTTAAAAAGACCCGTTCTACTATAATACTTATTTGTGAGAAACACTTAATTCAATCACCATTTTTTGTATAAACCAGGTACAAATACATTTGGCCTACATGTAGATGGGGGAAAAAGTTATATCAACCAAGATACGGATTATAAACGATACTTTATGTATGTCTGGCTATGAGACCACCTAAATACCATCATCCGTTTAATATCTGAATAACAACACATCATCAATATCAAAAATATGTGGGCAATAACCTCGCCTGTTTGCAGGCAAAGTCAATACAGACAAACTTTCCTCCAGTCACTAGGTTTAACATTAGTTGTACACCCTATCATTACATAGTGGAGTATTATAGTCATAATGGTACAGGCACTGATGATGACAAACTGGATTAATGTAGATTGTATCTACATAAATCCTTATTAAAAACACTATACCATCAGGTTAATACCACAAGAAACACACCATAATGAGCAAGTAAAAAGAAGACTCATACTGAAAATACTAACACATGCGTGCGGTTGAACACCCATAGAACATATTGGTGAATGTGATGCAATATAAGCAAACATGCGGGATATATGAGTTTTTAGTAGTCTAATACATACATCCTATAGTTAAAACTATACTTTTTATCGTATATTTTGGCTGATATAAGTCCTTTTATGAAATTTGATCATTGGCCATTTTTGACGCCATCTTGAATAATTACTTAGTCTCGGGTACTTAGTATACCAAAATTATTTTTTGTAATACCCTGAATATGTTTTAGGACCATAAAAGAAAGTTCAAAAAGTTGGTTTGGAGGAGTCTTGGGGTTAAATGACCCCTGAATGCCCCTTTAATGTTAAATGTCATACAACTGTCTATAAATGTCATAGACCGTGTCAAACTAGTTTTGCTGATTTATTCAAGCATCGCCTGATATATAGGAACCAGCAAATATAAGTGGCAAATAAAACTACAAAATTGAGAATAGTGCCCATTTGTACTCCCTTGTGCCTTTATTTTCTTAATTTTAGCAGCTTTAAGTCCGAAATAAACCTTAAATCACTACTGGTGTTCAAAGATATTAATAAATACACACGAAAAGGTATTTTTATGCTGAATATAGCCTAAGAATCGATTTCTATTTTTGTCACAACCCCCCTTCATTGGAAAGCTTACTATTTATAGGTACTTTATTTGAGCCTAGGGTATCAAACTGTAACACAAAATGCCGTGATAAATTGTTGTTGAACAAATGTATTGCCTTTGGCTGGTCTACTGTATGTAATAGTCGTATTCCACCTTGGAGCCTTTTCAGTTTCGTTTTTACCTATATACTAATAACCCTTTTTTTAAAACTTGCAGCAGAAGAACATTTACAGATTCACTTCATAATAATATGTATCAAAATGCGAAACATGGTGATATGCAATCATAATAATATGTATCGAATGCGGAAACATGATTATAAAGTTTGACCCAAAGGTTTCACTTGAGATGGTTTGGGACTGTGTCCCATTACTGCATGCATATCAAGTTTTGACCGTTTTTGTGCGCACTCATACTCAAGCTTTATACGAGGGTCAGTCATTAAGTAATGAAATTGATCATGGTATGGAATGCATGAGCGATTCTATTGAGTGTTAGTGTGATCAATGCAAAGTATGAACCTTTGTCTTTCAAACAATACGCTTTTGGATTTCTAAGTATGAACTATGACGTCATAGCATTAGCTTAAAGTTAGTACACTTGGGACACTGCTAAATCAATCATTCAGCGGGAAATTTGAATTGTTAAAATGAAACACGTGGTAAGAAGATTGCGTAACATGACATCAAAAGCAGGTAAATCCCGCTTTTTTCCCCCGCATAATTATGATACAAAAGACAATAACTTTAATCCCTGTGTAATTTAAAATGTGTAGTATAAGAGGAAAAAGTAAGGAGAAGCAATTGAATAAAAGGTATACGAATATCAGTATTTCAAATAGCCCATTTTCATTGAAAAATGCCCAGTCCGTGAATCACTAGTATTGCGGAAAATCAAACAATTTAGGGGAAAAAACAGAGCAATAAACCCATTTGGGAGATTCCATAGGATAGTTAACTAATTATCTGAACTTATTCACATGGAACTTACAGAAAATATGCGCATGCGCAGAACGGCAGATAATTTTGAACTGGGCAAAAAATGGCTAAAATCATGAAATTTACCAGATAAAAGCTTACTGTGCCTACACATTCTAATCAGAAATATTGACAAATGCGTTTATCAATGTGTATAATTATTGTGCTAGTCAAAATGAAGATATACATGAATATAATTATATCAATCAAAGATGGCTGGCTCAACCTCTGTTGTTACTGCTATCTTTGGAGTTACTAGATGTGTACTGTTAAAGGTAGATGACCCGATCACATTCCGATTTTAAACTTGAAGTTTACTATTCTACATGAAAGGTCATCCTTAAAAAAGTCGTATTCCAAAGTTTGAGTTGCATAACTCTAATGGTTCTTATTTTAGACGCAAAAGATGCCGTGAAATGTACCCATTGACTTGTACACAAACGATATTGGTGGTATACCACCTTTCGCGGTAATTCGACGTTATTTCATTGATTTCTCCGTAATTATACCGATTTCGGCCGTCAAATTTCAGTATGATGATGAGAAAAATACGAGCTTTCATATGATATGAAAATCTCCGTATGTTTGAAATAATTCTGTGTTACGAAAATGTGATCGGGTCATCTACCTTTAAAGTAATCGTCACATAATTTCAATGGTTTGAGGACATTTTATGATCAGCTCCTTTTGAAATGCCCACTATTATTGCTTTACATCCCACAACAATTTACTCAATTATAATCCCCCCCCCCCCCCCATTGTTCTTTATCCTTTGTTGTTTTCTAAGGTTTATTGTTGCGGATTTTGCTTAATAAAAGCGTATTTGAGATGGTCCCTTCTTGTTTGTATTAAGGAATTCGGATCTAAAAAAATGAGAATCAGAGATTATTGTATGTTCTAACTATGCACCAATTGTTATCTGTTTTTATGCTTGCATTGCCGAGATATACGCAAATGTTTCAAACTACCCATATTTCAACCTATTACATATCCAGCCAAATATTGACCAATTTCAGGCAGAGTCCCAAGTGTACTTAGTTTACGTTAATGCTATGACGTCATAGTTGATACTTAGAAATCCAAAAGTGTATTGTTTGAAAGACAAAGGTTCATACTTTGTATTGATTACATTATCCCTCAATAGAATCACCCACGCATCCCATACCATGATCACTTTCATTACTTACTGACTGACCCTCGTAGTATCATGAATCATATCTTAAAGGCTAATGACCCTTGTCGAATGAGGCGACAGTACCTACGGACTACCGACAATGACCGACGGACTCATATATTGGGGGAGGGGGAGGGCAAAGTGCCTCTTTGTCCCCTCCCCTCTGGCTGCGCCTCTGCAGTCTTTCGAAAGAAAAAGACAATTAAATTGTTTAGAAACATTTATCACAACCAAAAAACAACGCTCTATGTTTACAAGATATGCATAACAAATTAAAAATGTCAGATCAGCTTGTCTTACCTTCATCGTCGCCGTTTGTCACTGTACTGGTGTGAGCGCCGGATGTGTAGAGTGATTTCAGTTATTCATACAAATCACATTAAATTTGACTGCTTTTTAACAATGTGCCAGTATTAATTTATTCAATTACTGTACTCAATTCAACCGTTTTCATGTAATTTTGGAGTTATGCCTTTTTATAAAAAAAACCCAATTTTTGCAGCTGTCAACGGATTTCTAAATCATTTGAAGGAAAAACAAAGCCTACACATTCACAAAGAGTCTGTCATATTCAAATGAGTCGAGATTGCAGTGTGGATATAGGATACTGTTAAAACAAGAAAAAACTGAAAATATCTAACACACAGTACACCAATTCACAGAGTTAATATTTCGTATTTAATGAGGAATACATGTAAATCAATTTCTTTCTGCAATGAGAATGTTAATACGATTTGCCTGTTTTCTATTACATTAAACTCCTGAGTATCAATTCATTTTGAGTTAGAACGAATCTGCTTTACTTAGATGGATAGCTCCAACGGATTTAGAATTCGGCTTGTTGGACAGCTGCCAACAAAATGGGTTCTTTTTATTAAAACGGGCATAACCCTGATAGCAAGGATCGGTTTAAGGTTTTTTTCTCCTTTTTCTTCAGGTTAGTAGTGGAAGAACATGTTCTTCTAATAATGCGCTTTATTGGTGTGTCAATTCAAATTTATTGAGTCTTTTTGGGAAAACTAAGCAATTGCGGTCAAATTCCTTTTGACTCACTGTATAAACGGTTTACTTTAAAAAGGAAACACATTTACATTTTTTAATATGTAAAATGTATAACATGATAGATAAACAAAAACCTATGGAAAAGAACCCAAATTTGGACTACATTTTTTCACCTAGGAAGCCCTGTAAAATATCTTAGGAACAGGTTCATAATATCTGCTTTATACCCCTGTCTGGTCCACCTCTCCAACTTTTGTGTATTGTCCGTTAGTTGAAATAGTTACTGTAGCATTATTCTCGTTGTTGTTAATAGCCACTATTCCACCCATAGTGGTACCGTGCAGAATGTGGACATCTGACGCCAGAAGACGATGTTGTTGCAAAGCAGGTCCCCATTTCGGTTCAGGCCGTACAAGCATCTTCAAACGCTTCAAAATAAAAACAATTTTGTGTATTTTTATTTCAAGAATTCTTATTTACTCCATACATGCCATGGCTCATTAACCCTAACCAGTAAAGCTAGTTTTTTGTGCGTATCGGGGGGAGGGGGGAAAAAGTGCTATTTTTTTGACCCGAAAAATCACCCAGCACCCCCCGGGATTCGATCGCGGGACCATTCGCACCCAAGTCTGTCCCTCTACCAACTGAACTAACTCCCTAGCGGCTATGCGGCCACAAACTCCGTGGCCACATATGCCTGCGGTAGGTGACGTCATCGCGGCAATGCAGCAGCACGTGCCTGGAGATAGTTTCTGGCAGTGAGATTTAGTGAGATTCAGTGCGGTTAGGGTTTTAATGCACATCAAAAATTGACATTTATTAATGCACATCAAAAATTGACATTTATTAATGCACATCAAAAATTGACATTTATTAATGCACATCAAAAATTGACATTTATTAATGCACATCAAAAATTGACATTTATTAATGCACATCAAAAATTGACATTTATTAATGCACATCAAAAATTGACATTTATTAATGCACATCAAAAATTGACATTTATTAATGCACATCAAAAATTGACATTTATTAATGCACATCAAAAATTGACATTTATTAATGCACATCAAAAATTGACATTTATTAATGCACATCAAAAATTGACATTTATTAATGCACATCAAAAATTGACATTTATTAATGCACATCAAAAATTGACATTTATTAATGCACATCAAAAATTGACATTTATTAAAACCCTAACCAGTAAAGCTAGTTTTTTGTGCGTATCGGGGGGAGGGGGGAAAAAGTGCTATTTTTTTGACCCGAAAAATCACCCAGCACCCCCCGGGATTCGATCGCGGGACCATTCGCACCCAAGTCTGTCCCTCTACCAACTGAGCTAACTCCCTAGCGGCTATGCGGCCACAAACTCCGTGGCCACATATGCCTGCGGTAGGTGACGTCATCGCGGCAATGCAGCAGCACGTGCCTGGAGATAGTTTCTGGCAGTGAGATTTAGTGAGATTCAGTGCGGTTAGGGTTGCACATCAAAAATTGACATTTATTAATAAATGTCAATTTTTGATGTGCATTAATAAATGTCAATTTTTGATGTGCATTAACCCTAACCGCACTGAATCTCACTAAATCTCACTGCCAGAAACTATCTCCAGGCACGTGCTGCTGCATTGCCGCGATGACGTCACCTACCGCAGGCATATGTGGCCACGGAGTTTGTGGCCGCATAGCCGCTAGGGAGTTAGCTCAGTTGGTAGAGGGACAGACTTGGGTGCGAATGGTCCCGCGATCGAATCCCGGGGGGTGCTGGGTGATTTTTCGGGTCAAAAAAATAGCACTTTTTCCCCCCTCCCCCCGATACGCACAAAAAACTAGCTTTACTGGTTAGGGTTAATAAATGTCAATTTTTGATGTGAATTAATAATAAATGTCAATTTTTGATGTGCATTAATAAATGTCAATTTTTGATGTGCATTAATAAATGTCAATTTTTGATGTGCATTAATAAATGTCCATTTTTGATGTGCATTAATAAATGTCAATTTTTGATGTGCATTAATAAATGTCAATTTTTGATGTGCATTAATAAATGTCAATTTTTGATGTGCATTAATACATGAGACATTTAGTGTTAAACAACTCAGTGCCAATGCGTTACCATATTGTCGATTTAAGAATTTGAGAGACCTTATCAAAAATACACCAGTAACGTTACACACGGTACATTCATATAATACGGACATAGGTATATCAACCACAACCCATTTTACCCTTAGAACATTAGCCTCTTGTCAGCGCATGAAATTGTTTAATTATTATTATTGGGATAGTCTTCTCTTCATTCATATATTCTATTTCATTGGTTCTCGTCTTTTTTCATCATTAGGCCAGCACGAAAACATATATAAAGTTTGCCAAAGCCTGATTATTATGTTCACTGCCTAATAACGTTTATACCAGCGATTTGGCTTTTGCCGGTCATAAATTCTCCAATTCCCAGATCAGGCAGGTAAGTAGTCATGCCCTAAAGCGCTGTTTTGATATAAATCACACACGAACGCGGCCTTGGTCTAGTCAATGATAGCAGAAAAAACCCACAGATACTTTGTTGCCGAAAGGTCTTTGGTGTGTAATACAAATGTGAGGCAGTGGAACAAACCAGGGATTATATAATTATGGGATAGGTAACTCCTTAGACAAAATTTCGCCTACTAAAACAAAATTCACGGGTGAAGGTTTTATAGGGGGCGCACTATCATGCTCGTAGCAAACCAGACGACATGAGACGTGGTGGTTTTTATCGGCTCAAAACATGATTTTTGGCTTAGATGATGGCAGAATTTAGTTCTCATATGACACGAAACATTCAGAATAGGTTATTTGAAATTAATTTACGTAGAACAAAATAAGAAATTTAAATTGTGGATAGCTTCGTCTGGCAGTGACAGAGGGGGTGTGGCGTTATTAGCATTTTATGAATATTGTAATCAGATCAGTTGGGAAGGACGCCGGATCGCGACGATCACATCGTGTGAGGTCATGAATAGTCATGGCTGAATATTCATTCACAACGAATGATTGACAGTTTACGCTTAACTTCCGGGTGAAGAACTGATAGAGTGCGCTATACTGTGAACCAAATCTCAACAATGGGCAGATATGAGAGTCATCCCCCTGAACAAACTTACTTTCTTTACAATTACCCAGATACATGTACATACCTCAACATAACTTCCCGTTGATGTGAAAATTGTTATCCCCCAATCAAGCGGTATAACAATGAGAAAGCTTATCATCATCATCCATCCGAGGGCAGCAGCCCATTCTGGATAAGGACCATTGTATTCCGGATCGCTCCAGTTTATAAATGTCGCCAAAAGTATAACCTTGACAGAAAATAGAAACAATATTTTACGATGCAGTTTCTTGTCACGTAAAATTCGCAAAATTAAAATCTATCCCATTTGACGACAACCCCAGAAGTGTGTGCAGTTTCTAGCGAACACCGGGTTAAGATGTCGACATGTGCATTGGAATTCTGGAAAGATGTAATATTATTCGTTGATTGTTTTGTTTGTAATTCTTGTCAATTTCAAATGTGGCAGAAAAAACCCGCAAACGTGAAAACATGTCTAGTCTTGACACATACAATCTTTTACTTTGTGTACAGGATAGTTGTATACGAAACTATATACCCTTTTTGTTAATTTTTTTTCGAAATATCGAAGATGCGGTATGTATATACTATGCTTGTGAAATTTAAAGGCCTTGAATTGAACATCATGATTAACTCGGGAAATTCAGGGGAAAAAGTATTCTTATTATCACGAGATTTCTACAATGTACTCACCACCATGGCTGCAGGTGTAATAACGCACCAATTTACCGACCAGTATAAGAATGACTTATGATCAACCCATTTATCTCCAATCATTGCCCGTATGTCATTAGTGAATCGTCGGATTCCATATATCCAGCACAGTCCAGCCGCCTCGGCAAAAGCGAATATTAATCGATGAAAGTTGCTTGAAAACTGATCTATCAAAGACATCCAGTATCCGCCCGCCTGAATTGAAATGTAAAAGCAAAAGTGCATGTATTTCATAGCAATTCCTTCTGAAATATATAAGAAGAAAAATTCTTGGTGCGATGTATCAAAATAATTGTGTGATCATCACTCGCAATTCTGTCTACGAAAACAAAAATGCGCTCGTTAACCTGAAGGGGAAATTGTAGATTTTGGTTCCTGCTTTCAGGATACATACAGGGCCGTGTAACTTTGCATTCGCGAATACAATAAGAATGTACGAATCAGTTAAACTAGCGAGACCTGTCATTCACTTTATTTACGTATAAATCTAAAGCAATCAAATAACCTTAGAAATAGTTTCCAGTCTGATGAACCTGCCACGGTATGATATTGAAACGTCATTAAATATATCGAGTAACTGGGCACGCGGTCATCATGTAAGGCGAAATGATCATCATCTGTCCAAACATTCAGTGGTAGAAATGTCCGCAGAATTACGGACTCCGTAAATGAAATATTCCCCCCCCCCCCAAAAAAAAAAATCCCGGAATAGCCTATTTCATTTACGGGGTCCGTAATTTTATGAAAATTTCTAACAATGTTGGTGACGTTCTACTATTATGATTCGTTGGTATACCACTGAATACTTTAAAGGGAAGCGGTCATGGTGAGGGTTCTAACGAAAATTGAACAGCGCGCGGCGACTATTTGAATCTAAACAAGTTGGACATTGGCGCAGTCTGTAATTGTTCTACGTATGTTTACATATATGCAAGCGGTATTGTGTGCGACTCTACAACAATCTCTTAACCCAATGTGAACGGCGCGCTCAATCAACCATCCTTCATTTGATTGAACGCATTTTCTATCGTGTAAATAAGTGATGTATTAGTTATTAGCTAAGGTTTTAATAGCTGGACCAACAATCGCCGTCAGCGGTTCTTTTCCTCACCATGACCCGCTTTCCTTTAAATCATTGCGCCCCAATAATTCGTGGCATGAACACACTAAAAACGGGGAGGTTGCATTTTAAAACTCTCACCCTTGTTACACATGTGAGGCCACCTAGTAGACCTACAACGCATAGTACTAGTGTTAGAAGATATCTTCGTTTTCTTAGCTGTCGTGGAAACATATCCGAAACGGCGGTAGTTATTACCTCCAATCCAACAAACTGTAATCATAACAATATTAACAGATTAATACGCATACAAATCAGTTGAAAATCTATGATATTCAAGGTTAGGTGAGCTGCAGTTACGGAGTTATTTTCATATGTTGTTTAGGTTTTGAGGGACACTTGATAAATTAATATCTTGATTATTGGAATAGATGAATAATATCCATGCGAATGAAGCCAACAATTGGAAGACTCTGGGATTTGATGCTTATGCTTCTGCATTCCCCTTTATACATGTTATATGTATGCATATTTCACTCTTTAAAAACAATTTAAACGACAATAAATAGAAACCAAAATATTATGTTCTTCGCAATAGGCTTACATCTTGAGCAAAGGGACTACATTATTTTATTTATACTGTCCGGGACCAAACTACCTGACTATCGAGACCAAGAGTGATGAGCATAAAGAAAAACAGCGCGGACCAGACTGGTCCACCTGGCATCTGAGCGACAGCTTCAGGATACGCTATGAAAGCTAGACCAAAGCCTGAAATGTAAAATAATATCACACAAGTCATTAGAATCCCTATTTTTTATGAATAAGCGTATAAGGCAATTCGTTGTGCAGTTGACGAGCCAAGCAAAGTGTGCAATATAATTATTTCGGAAATCTACTTTTCTTTTTTCGTTTTACAATCATCACTTCTCTTTAACATGTTTCAGCATATTAATTTTACTTACTTATGGGGCCCTCACATGTATCCGTGTGAGATGGGCGGCCCCTTACCGTGTGAAAAATAGGTGCGGACGGCGGCACACACGGTGGGCCGTTTCTCGTCCGTTAAACACGTTCAGGGGACTTTGCCGGCCACCGGAGTTTTGAACATGCTCAAAACTCCTGGCGGGTGAGTAAAAGCGGCGGCGAACGATGAGAGCTCGGTATGAGGACGGTATAAGGACGGCGCACCCGTTTCGCACCCGTTTCGCGCCCGTTCGCAGGGCGGTGATGGACGGTGGTGGACGTCGACCATCTTAGCGACGGGCTGCGAACGGCCGCATGCAGCCTTGTAACCGTTCGCGGAACGGACTCTCAGCAGGCATGTTGTATTATAGATGTTGGTCGTGCGAATTCCGGAATGCAAATGAAGCGGCAAACTTGAGCGCTCAGCTTAAAAAGGGCGGTACCCAGGCGTTCCAACCGGTTATGAACCGGTATGGAGGTGGTATGCACACGGTGAGAACACGGTGAGAACGGTAAGCTAGACCTGTATGAGGCCGGTGAGCACGGTACCAGGTCGGTGAGAACCCGGTACAGACCCGGTGTAGAGCGGTATGGACCGAGGACCCGGTGAGGAGGTGTTATGCACCCGGTGAGAACGGTAAGCTAGCAACATATGAGGACGGTGAGCCCGGTACCAGGCCGGTGAGGACCCCGCATAGACCCGGTATATATCGGTATGGACCCGGTGACCACCAACAAAAAACCAATGCGCCTGTTGACATTTTTAACTGATTGTTTGGACTCTGTTGTTTTTCTATTAGACGGTAAGGTGGCCGCGTACCTCCACCGCCCTGCGAACGAGCGCGAAACGGGTCCGCCGTCTTTTTACCGTCCTCAAACCGGGCTCTCACCGTCCGCCGCCGCTTTTACTCACCCGGCAGGAGTTTTGAACATGCTCAAACTTCCTGCCGGGCGCGGATGGCCGGCAATGTCCCCGGCAACGTGTTCAACGGACGGGAAACGGCCCACCGTGTGACATCACCGTGTGCCACCGTCTGCACCAATTTGTCACACGGTAATGGGCCGGCCAGCTCACACGGATACATGTGAGTACAAATGTATTTTACAGAGATTCCAGGAATGTGAGCGAAGCGGCGAGCTTGAGCGCTCAGCTTATACACGGCAGTTTGATGACGTTATCAAGGCGGTTCGGTCGGTACCCAAGCGTTTCGGCCGGTGAGGACCTGGTGATGAGGTGGTATGAGCCCGGTTCCAGGCCGATAAGGACCCGGTATAGAACAGTATGAACTCGGTGACAAAAAAAATCAATGCGGCCGTTGACATTTTTTGCTGATTGTTCACCGTGTTGGACTCTGTTGTTTTTCTATAAGACGGTAAGGGGCCGCCCAGCTCACACGGATACATGTGAGGGCCCCATTAGGAAGCACATCAAAACTCGACCGTGCGGTCCAACCGGGCGGAACCGGCGGTTGCCGCGCGGTCGAGTTTTGATGTGCTCCCTAACTTACTTTTACTTTTTGGCGTCCACTCCAACTTGGTTAAGTGATGCCATCCTTTGCAAGATTATGTGCCATTCGTTTCTGTCTTGAGCATTTCTGCTTGCTTCTGATAAGGATGTCAGACAAAGTCTGTTGCAGTCTGACCGAATACCATCCATCCACCTCTTAGCTGGTCTACCTCTGGGCCTTTCACCATTTACAGTGCCAACAATTGCAACTTTGGGGTATCTTTGAGGGTTCATACGCTGAACGTGTCCATAATACCGCAGTCTTTTGATGGAAATCTTCTCGATGATGGTGTGCTTGAGTCCCAGTGTTTGTCTGATGGTGGTGTTTCTGATTTTGTCTAGCTTGGTTATGCCTAGTATTTTTCTTAAGCAGGTCATCTCAAACACAAGTAGCCTGTTCTCGTCTTCTTTTTTTAGAGTCCATGTTGCAGAGCCGTATAACAGGATGGACATTATTAGAGTTGAATACAGCTCCATTTTAGTTGGGCGTGAAATCTCTTTGGAGTTGAATATTTCATTCAGATTTTGCATGGCTCCAAGTGCTTTACCTATTCTGAGTTGGATGTCTTCAGTGCAGGTTCCCTTCTTAGAGATTTTACCACCAAGGTAAACAAAATGCTCTACTTGTTTGAGATCAGTGTTGTTTATGTTAATTTTAATATCAATGTCTCTCCGGCTGATAACTTGAACCTCTGTTTTGGCTATGTTGATTTTGAGGCCAAGAGTTGTGCTGTACTGGTGGACCCTGTTCACTGGTGTTTGCAGATCTGTCTCGCTTTCAGCTATAATGGCAATATCATCTGCGAAGCGGAGGTTTGACACCAGCTGGCCTTGGATGTGTGCTCCGATTGTTGTGTCGTGAGTGGCATATATAGCATTACCAACTCCAGTAGGATTTTGAATAGGAGTGGAGAAATTATGCAGCCCTGACGAACTCCAACTTTGGTAGCAAACCAGTCTGTAAGTTCTCCGTCTACTCTCACCGAGCTTAGTGATTTGCTGTAAAGAGCTTTTAGTAGGCGGATGATCTTGTCTGGGAATCCAAAGAATGCCATTGCTTTCCTTCCAGATACCGTTTTGCCATACACTATCAAAAGCTTTTTCAAAGTCCACGTAGCAGCAGTATAGGTCTTTGTTCTTTTCCAGGTACTTTTCTGAAATCTGTCTCAGTGTAAATAATTGATCCACAGTAGATCTTCCTGGTCTAAAGCCTGCCTGGGATTCTGATAGTATTTCCTCAGATTTCTTTTGAATTCGTTTTTGAAGAATGTAGATGAGTATTTTGCCCGCTTGACTGAGAAGGCTGATTCCTCTATAGTTAGCGCAGTCCAGTTTTTTTCTTCTTTTTGAATATCGGGGTGATTATAGCTTTGCCCCAGCCATCCGGAAAACACTCCTCCTTCCATATCTTGCAACATAATTTGTGTAGTATGTCTATTCCTGTCTCTCATGCTTTCACTTCTTCAGAAGTAATACAGTCAAATCCTGGAGCTTTTTCTTCTGACATGTTTTTAATAGCATTGGCGATTTCTTTTCTTAGGATTGGTAGTTCCTCGTCCGAGCTTACCATTTGTGGTATTGAGTCAGCCATAGCCACGTTGATAGGATTTTGGTGGTTATAGAGTTGCTGGTAGTTTTCTTTCCACCGCTCCTTGACATCCTTTAGTTCTGTAAGAATGGCGCCTTTTTTTTCTTTGACTGATTGCATTTTGAGCATGAGTGTCCTGTGATTTTCTTTATGGTTGTGTACACAGTCTTGGACTTGCTTGCCTGATGTGCACTCTCTACATCTGTGCATTGGTCTTTCAGCCATTTGTCCTTGCATCCCTTTGTTTTCCGTTTAATCTCTCTGTTGAGATAGTTATAGTTTGCCCTTTTTTATGGGTCTTTCAGTTTATCTGCCTTTGCCTTACTACGCTCCTTACACAAGTCCAGTACTTCAGAACTGATCCATGGTTTGGATTGGTGTGGTTCTTTGGTGCCTAGCAGAGACTCTGAAGTATCATTGAAGGCAGTTTTGATGTCTTCCCATGCCGAGTTAACGTCAACATCCTCTTTGGTCAGCAATGGTCCAAATCTTCCACCAATTTCAATCTTGTATTTGTTTCTGGTGTCGGGGTCTCTGAGTTTGAAGACATCATAGCGTTTTGGTAAGTTTGCCTTGGATGTTCGTATGAATCTTAGACGGAGATTGGCTAATACGAGTTGGTGATCGGAGGCCACATCTGCACTACGGAAGCATCTTGAATTGGTGATGCAATGTCTCCATTTATTATTTATTATTTATTATGATGAAGTCTATCTTATTGTGCGTCTTATGATCTGGTGACTCCCAAGTCCATTGCCTGCTATCTCTCTTCTGCTTGTACATTGTGTTAGTTATGACAAGATTGTTGACAGCACAGAAAGTGAGAAGTTTTTCTCCTCTGGCATTCATTTTCCCATAGCCATGATGACCAATGACGTCACTCCATTTGGAATAGTCATCTCCTACTTTGGCGTTTAGATCACCTATTATCATTAGGATGTCTGATTTCGGGGTGGTTTTTAATTTCCGCTTGGAGTTGGTCATAGAAGTCATCCACTTCTGGAGCCCAGGTCCCACATTGGTGATGTAGAATTTAAGAAGCTGGGAATACAGTTAAACAACTTAAACTCAATCATGTTTTTAAAATATATAATGAAATAGCACCTGAGTACTTGAATTCTCATTTTACCAAATTGTCCAACACTCACAGATACAATACCAGGGGCAGTGCAACACATTTTCTGGTTCCCAAAGCTAAAGGTCAGCAGTGCAATACATTTTTCTTTACTGGTATTCGGGAATGGAACTTGCTACCAACTCAGGTTAAAACATCTAAAACCCACGGGCAGTTCAAAAAGGCAGTAAAGAGTCACTTTCTATCTTGATTTTTCATCCATTTTTATATGCAGTTGTTTCATAAAAAGTGCAACATTATTTTGTGTGCAAATATATATGATGTTTTTATAATGTGCTGTTTTAATAAGGACCCCAATGGAAATAAGCCCTTTTTAGAGCTTTCTTGGGCTATCCTTGGCATTATATGTTTTCTTGTATTAATATGTTGTGTTAATTTTGTAAGTTTTTAAGATTTGTATATTTGATCTGATGTATTGTATCTCTGTGTCTTGATATGCCAAATAAAACTAAACTAAACTAAACTTCTGATTCCGAGTCTGCTAGGTTTGGAGCATAGACTTGTATGATAGCGGTGGCTCCGGTCTTTGTCTTGAACCTTGCTGATATAATTCGAGGGGAGATTGGGTTGTATCCCAGCAACGCCTTCTGAGCATAATTCGTGAGGATAAATGCTACACCTGCTCGGTGGATGGTGTCTTTTCCTGAGCATAGAATTTTGTATCCATCGGTTGTAAATTCTCCCGAATCTGTCCAGTGGGTTTCGCTAACGCCTAGGATCTCCCATTGGAACTTGTCCATTTATTTGAGTAGGATTTCAAGTTTCCCACTTTGGTATAATGTTCGTACGTTCCACGTACCGATACCAATTGTCTTTTTGGTGGTAATTAGTGCCTCCTTTTCCCTTGGTTTGTCAGCATCAATCCTTCTAATAGGGGTTGGCTTGGTGCTGGTCCTGTGTTAGGAGAATCATCAAACCTTCCTTTTAGGTTTGGGATTGCTGCGTATTGTTGCACTACTGGTTGTAGGCCCAGTGGAAGAGGTGGCTGGTTTTTAGTAGCAGGGGCTCTAACCCTGGTGCTTTTATTTTGTACTTTCATCTTGCTTAGGTTTCGCACATTTGCATACATATGATAGGTGTTACAGTTTGAACATCATTGTTAAATTTGTAGTGAAATATAATTATTATATGTATTCATACACCTCATGATCAACCTAAAGATACACTTTGTGATCATACTGTATAACATTGTCATGAGAATGAATTTGGCCCAGACAGAAGGTTGCTCTTCACTCAACTGCTCAATCAGCGTCCCGTGCTGAACACTTGAGAATAGTAAGAAGAAGATCTATGATTACCTAGGCATGCTAGGTAACGCTAACAAGGGGAAAACCAAACATATTGCAGAAACATTTTTACATGATTGCTACTTTTTGAGCGGGATGAAAATATGAAAGCTGACACAATTGTCATATCTTTCTTTTCTCTTTTCTTTGATTGTCCTCATCGAGATGAGAAAACTGATAGTGCCTTGAAATGGCACTCTTGCACAGTAAAATCAATGCAACAGATTCAAATACGTATACTATTGTTATAGAATGTTTTTGACCCGAAAAAAAAGATTCTTGAGGAAAACATCAAACAGTCAGCAGAGAAATTTCACCTCGAGGAACATGGGACGTATCGGCAGTTCAATGATCCAAAACATACCGCCAGGTCAGTCAAGAAATGGATCCACGATAATGATGTAGACGTTCTTGAGTGGCCTATATAGCCAAAGTCCGCCCTCAACCCTATTGAGAATCTGTGGAGGGAGCTCAAAACCCAAGTGATGGCATGGAAGCCTTCCAACCTCAAAGACCCGGAGACCTTCGCGAAGAAGGAGAAGGGGTCAAGATCCCTGTAGAGACATGCAATACCTTGTGAGCAAGTATAAGAACCGTCTGGACATGCTGGAGGCAGTGATCACAAAAAAGGCTTTTCCAGTGTTGACTGAATTACTGAATGAAACTTTGAACTGATCAAAGCAAGGGTATGAATAATTCTGGAAATGATGTTTTGTGTACATCTGTCAATAAAATACACCGATAATATATTTCTTGATTTCTTGAAATGTCTCTTGCAGTGATTGTGTCAGCTGTTTGTAACACTCTTATGCAACTTTAAGCCAGAAGAAACTCATTCCTCAAATAACACGATTCAAAATACTCTGAATTTGGTATGGGTATGAATAATTGTGGGCTTAACTGTAAATTGAACTGTCAAAAGGAATAAAAAATATGTATACTGAATAATTTTTTGATTTATGTCTTTAAAATACCTTGGGAGGCAACAGTGTCCACAGTTTTCCCTGCTTGATGAGCCATGTAACCAATCGTCGAAAATATCACGAAACCAGCAAAAACACTCGTTAGACAATTGGCTATCGCAACTATCAAAGCATCTCTAAAATGTAAAGGTAAATCATCAATTGAATTTATTCATTAAACAATATTAATAATGACCACCTTATTAAGTATGATTTATTTTATTTCAATAGCTGTAAAGATACATCACACACAAGAGTTATGGATCCAGATACTCATCAGCAAATCAGCATTCGCAACGTTGATTTTGAAATGGCGCGCTTGTAAACTCATATTGCCGGATGTGTTTTCGCATCGCATTAAATACACTGAAATTAACACTTTCCATGAGGCAATCGTCTGCAGACGACAGGTTAAATAATTCACAAAAGTTTTTAAAAAAAGTCAACATTGATTTATGTCTTTAAAATACATTGGGAGGCAACAGTGTCCACAGTTTTCCCTGCTTGATGAGCCATGTAACCAATCGTCGAAAATATCACGAATTATTGAATTTTATCACCATATTTGAAATTCCCATCAGAAATGCATTAAAATAAGCACAAACATGTCTAGTATTGGTTCAGTAATCCATGAGATTGACTTTAAAAGTTGGGAAAGGTTTCTGAACAATCTGTTTTATATTATGGTAAAACTAACAGCCGCGTGGAAAGTGTTTATATGGAGGTATTAGCACACTCTCAAAGATCTTTTACTACGGCATGTACATGTACTACCCGACTTAAAGTTAAGCTGCCAATAGAATAATTATCATTGTACCTGTAGCAGTTATTGTGAAATCTATTGTATGAAGCCATCGTTTGTAATGTGCCACCTGCCACGCCCAAAGAATAGAATATCTGCACAGCCGCATCCAACCAAACCTGAGATAACGTGAAGGAATAAGACTGTAAATGTAAGCCATAACTAATTTAATAAGCCCTCAGAAAAGTTCGAATTATTTTCCCAATCGTTTATATTATAGTGCGTTCATATCAATTGAAAGCTGATGTGGCCATCTTTACAACGATGCCACATTTCTAGTATCAGTATCTCAACCAACCACTTGCTGGAAAATAAGGTTTCACAACACTAAATCACGTCTGGTCCTGCCCCCTTTGAGGTAATAGTCCAAAACCGGCCCGTTAATATGCCGAAACGGGAGACCTATTGTAAATTACAGTTTAAAATTAGGGTATTTATTACATGTATGGCGAAATGAATATAGTGTGAATTTTGACAGACACATCAGCCTTCTTCAGGTCTAAACAAATCGATGCAATGATGATTTTTTAATATTTTAACAGAGACATTTGTGTTCAGGTCATTTCCGGTAGTTGACGCTATCAACAATTGCGTGTGACCAGGAAAACTGAACTCGTACTTTTTGAAAAGGCTCTAGCTCAAAAAAATGCCGGTTACCCCCCATATATGAGTTGTTGAGTTAGTAGTCATGGATTTCATCTTCAAGTTGAAACCAAATTTCTAGGTACCAGTTTCTTATAACGTCGAGAAATATCCATTTAAAATTGTGCCTTTCACGTGTAAACCTATGGGAGATGTATTTGGTGGTGTGCAACCATATGGGGAGGTCTTAATCTGAATATGCCAAAATCGCCACTATTTTGTGCTATAAAAAGAACAACAATATACAAAGGGCTACACAGATCTCCAATAGATTGGACCACTCCCTCACGGTATGTAAACCAGACACACACATCAATAAATGCACACAAGGGCGGGCGATCTATATGTGGAAGAGACTTCCACCAGCTGCTGTCCTTCATATTCATCCTTCAATAAACACATTCAGGATTTCGTCCATGCCTACCATCCGGGCTATGCAACCCCCACATGGTAGCAATGTCCTTTAAATCAGTTTTTAGCGCTCCCCTTGAAAAACTTTATATTCAGTACGCGCGCCATTTTTCTTCACTGCACCTTTCCGCCTGGCTATAAACGTACGTCACGTCACGCACCAACAATCCAGTTTAGCTGTGGACTAAGTAAAGGATTAACACAACCAAGTACCAACTCAGTCAATAGAGCACCGTTTTATTCCATCCTTGTCAATGTTACCCTTTATCATGTTCATTGAACAAATACGGTACGGTAGCTGATTTAAAAGTGATTAAGTAAAAAGTGATGGGCAAAGCATGTAAAACACTTTTTGCACTGTAAAGTTATTTCAGTTCGTAAAGTAACCAGGAGCCGAGTAATAGCGACGCCAATCATTATCACTTACCCTGGTATTAGCCAGGTACTCCCAACGTGGTACGATGAAGAACTTTATGCCATCTGAAGCACCGGGAAGGGTAACGCCACGGATAAGAAGAATGAAGAGGACAAAATATGGAAATACAGCAGTGAAATAGACAACCTGAAAAAGAAATGAGTGCATAAATAGTTGCTCCTAAAAGGCATTCTCATAACAGAATAATTACTTGCCTCCAAGACCATATGTAGATACTTGCCTACAATTCCAAAAGGAGTGTTTTAAGGAAGAAGGTCGGTGCTTCGAAGAGGGTTTTTTTTAAGTTTAATCGAGAAATAATCAATCCTTGCTTACAATGAGCATTATTTTAGAAAGGAGTGTATAAATGCATGCTTCCAAGAGCCTTTTAAAGGAAGAAGTGTTACATAAGTTGCTTCCAAGAGCATTCTTTTAATTATTTAAGCAAAAGAATATATTTCTTTGGTGTTAATCAAGGTGTTGACGTTTTAATCAGACGTATACACATCAATGACGAAGTTAGAAAGCATTGAAAAAAACTCCACTGACGAAACAGGTTTTACTTAATATTGTACTGGGATATGAAACCTTAATACCAGTTGAAACTATATATCAGTGGAAAATATCACCTTATGTGAAAAATGTGCTGATCTTAAATCTTCGGGACAATTCACTTGTAAAATACACACGAATGGGCACAGTACCTTTCCGATAGATTTGATTCCTTTGATCATACACGCAAAGACAACAACCCAAGCCAGAGTTAAGCAAAGAGCCAATTGCCATACGATGCCACCTGTGTCGTTCATTGAATTGGATTCCTGTAGTACACCATGTCTGGAATGAAAAGTTGACGTGTTAATGTTAGGTTAGACATATAGTTGCATAGTTTTATCTTATTTTGATACCTTGCTTACATTTTTTGCTGGTGAGGTGGGAATCAAATGCTCATAATTGCGACGGGAACGGTCGTAAATGTGCAAAAATATATTTTGATAATACACCTACAGCAGAGTTGCAAGAGTTCAGCAAACGCGGGATATCGAGAAATATGCCATTGGATACTAGTCAAGAATTTAATAATTGGTGAGTAACTTCATTGTTTGAAAATATTTCACCAACAGGTGACGGGCTACCTTGTGATGGTGCTATTTTGTAATATTTTACTCATCAGACTTACTTCCAATACTCTTCCGTTGGACTCACGCGTTCATTTCGAAAAGGATCCATGTAGCTGCTTATGTTGAACCCATCACCACCATCTGAAGTGATGTTGTACTCCTCCAATTGTACACTGGTCAGATTAACAAGTGGTTCACAGGTATTGTTTGACGTCACGACACCACCTGCTGCCAGACAATCATCTACCAAGGTTCTGCAGAGATCCGTGTTCCAGGCGTGGTTACAACCAGTCCAGGGAAGTACTGCGGTGAACGACGCGAAGAAGTAGTAGATACAGTACATTATTATCCCGTTGTAGCTGATGCAACCGTACAACTGCATAAGTATTTGTCCGATTCCGATACCTGAGTTGTTATAAAGGTTAATATCAAGGGTGAGTTTTAAAAAAACCCTGCAATAGTGGAAAGAAGTCATCTTGTTTCCAAAACCATGATGGATTATGGGGTTTTCTAAACTTGAATGTAAACCAAAATGACAGATTTGTTAGTAACTTGGTGTAAAAAAATGAAGTCAATCGCATATACACGCGATACCCAATTTACATGACCTGAAACGTTCTTGAATAACGTGACATCTTTCTGAATGTTCGACATATTTTCAGTGATTTTAGCAATTATTAAGTTAGGTTTATGTGAGTCCATTTTAATTTTTTTGTCTCAAAAATATTTGTTTGTCTCTGGATGCAATTAATAAGCACAATTACCAAATTGACCATTTTCTTTATATATTTCCTTTTCTTTTCCTCGTCCCTCTTTCTCCCGCTATTGTTTCTCTCTTGTTCTTGTTTTTTCTTACTCTTCCATCTTTTCCTACTTATCCTTTCTCTTCCTCTAACACTCTCACTTTAACCTTTTCCCTGTCCTACTCTTTTGCTTAAAACATAGTTGAGTGTATGCTGGTTCCCTGCATTAATGGGCTCCACACAACTTATCCATAGATGCAGGTACGCGCCAATTTACACTCAAAGCTGATTTGCTGGCATGCGCATAAAAGTCATGCGTATTCATGATTGACGAAAAATAGATCCACAAATAAATTCGATCAAGCCAGCTTCACGCTTAGAATGATAACAAATTTGCTGATTGGCACAAGCTACACGTGTATCTGCGCTAACCACAGCCCCGAACTTGACACGCACAGGCACGCATGTCATAGCGCGTTCCCCATTGCGCCATATAGTTGGGTATGTACAGGGGGGTTCCCGTGCACCCCCCCCCCCCCCCCCCCCCACAGTACTAAACCAAACCAACTTTTTGGATGCCTTTTAGGATCCTTAAACACATTTTAGATGTTAACAGTGAAAAAAACCCGATGCTCTCCAGATATCCAAGATGGCGTCCAAAATGGCCGCCAAAACTGGTCAAATCTCATAAAATGACATATAGCAATCAAATTGTATGGTGAAAGTATAGTTTTAATGGTGGGATGTATGTATTAGACCACTAGACACTCATATCCAGAACTTTTGCTTTGTTAACACACCTAAATCCAAGATGGCCGCCAAAATGGTAAAATTCCATATACTGGCATATATAAACCAACATGTATGATCAGAGTATAGTTTTATCAATGGGATGTATGTGTTAGACCACTAGAAACTCATATCTAGTGTTTTTGCTTTGTTAACATACTGTAAAACCAAAATGGCCGCCAAATTGATGGCCAAAAATGGTCAAAATTCCATAAAATAGTATAATATCAACCGAAATGTATGATGAAAATATAATTTTAACGATTGGGATGTATGTGTTAGACCACAAGTAACTCATATCCAGTATTTATGCTATGTTAACATGGTTTAAAATCCAAAATGGCTGTCAAAATAGCCCCCAAAATGTGTCCGAAATGGCTGCAAAAATTGTCAAATTCCATAAAATGGGATAATATCAACCTAAATGTATGGTAAAAATATAGTTTTAATGATGGGATGCATGTATTAGACCCCAAGTAACTCATATCTAGTATTTTTGCTTTGTTAACATAATTACAAATCCAAAATGGGTCCCAAAATGACTGAAAAAAATGTTGAAATGCCATATAATGGGATAATATCAGCCAAAATATGATGAAAGTATATAAGTTTAACATTGGTGTGTATGTATTAGACTAGTAACTCATATCCAGTATATTTGCATTGTAATAACATACTTTAAAACCAAGTTGGCCACCGAAATGCTGTAAATATAAAAATAGTAAAAACATACTATTTGGTAAACGTGATGTAATATTCACTCATACAATATCTATTGTGGATTAGCATTCACTCATGTAGATTTTTTTAAACATTTGCAGCGGCCATTTTGGATTCAAAGTATGTTATTACAATGTAAATATACTGGATAAGTTACTTGTGGTCTTATAGATACATCCCAATATTAAAACTATACTTTCATCATACATTTTGGTTGATAAATACCATTTTATGGAATTTCGACAATTTGTTCAGTCATTTTGGGACTCATTTTGGGACCCATTTTGGGGCCATTTTGGATTTGTAAGTATGTTAACAAAGCAAAAATACTAGATATGAGTTACTAGTGGTCTAATACATGCATCCCATCATTAAAACTATATTTTCACCATACATTTAGGTTGATATTATCCCATTTTATGGAATTTGACAATTTTTGCAGCCATTTCGGGAACCATTTTGGCAGCCATTTTGAATTTTGAACCATGTTAACATAGCATAAATACTGGATATGAGTTAATTGTGGTCTAACACATACATCCCATCGTTAAAAGTATATTTTCATCATACATTTCGGTTGATATTATACTATTTTATGGATTTTTGACCATTTTTGGCCATCAATTTGGCGGCCATTTTGGTTTTACAGTATGTTAACAAAGCAAAACACTAGATATGAGTTTCTAGTGGTATAACACATACATCCCATTGTTAAAACTATACTCTGATCATACATGTTGGTTTATATATGCCAGTATATGGAATTTTACCATTTTGGCGGCCATTTTGGCGGCCATCTTGGATTTAGGTGTGTTAACAAAGCAAAAGTTCTGGATATGAGTGTCTAGTGGTCTAATACATACACCCCACTATTAAAACTATACTTTCATCATACAATTTGATTGCTATATGTCATTTTATGAGATTTGATCAGTTTTGGCGGCCATTTTGGACGCCATCTTGGATATTTGGAGAGCATCGGGTTTTGTTCACTGTTAACATCTAAAATGTGTTTAAGGACCCTAAACGGCATCCAAAAAAGTTGGTTTGGTTTAGTACTGTGGGGGTGCACGGGAACCCCCCCTGTACATACCCAACTAATAGCTATGGGAGCGCGACAATGCATTCAGCGTTCAATGCGGCCATCTCAGCTAACAGCGTGTCGTGTTGATCGTTATTTACCTTATGCCATAACAGAGCGACAATGCAATGTGTTGAGCTTTAATACGGTTACGGCGGCAAATGCGAACCCTGTACCTGCACCTATGGATAAGTTGGCCCGGGTATCCAGGGTGCAGGGAACCAGCATAACTTGTGTGTTCTTATTAAAATACAGAACTTTAATTCAAAATTTGAATCGGTGACTATTAACATTATTGAGATCCATAGAACGCCTGTGCGTTCCTTGTAAATAAAATATTACTTAGAAATACATTCAAATAATTTGTCTATATTTCAAAAATGAAACGACTCATATAATCAAGTGTGGTATCATTTTAAAGCTGAAATGTCCTTTGAATAGAATGACATACCTCGTAAAAGAGGTAGCGCCCTCCACGACGTATACATTCCTTGACTACAGTATTGCCCAAATGCGAACTCCAGGAAGAATAATGGCAATCCTGCTGCAAACAACATGATGGTGTATGGGATGAGAAATGCACCTGTAATAAACAACATGATGGTGTATGGGATGAGAAATGCACCTGTAATAAACAACATGATGGTGTATGGGATGAGAAATGCACCTGTAATAAACAACATGATGGTGTATGGGATGAGAAATGCACCTATAATAAACAACATGATGGTGTATGATAAGGATAATTGATGAGCTGCTGTGCATTCGCCTTGATAATCGCTCGAGGTCTTGCATGAGTGCACCCTCGAGCGCCGATAGGCGCGAGAGGGCGGGTGCACGAATGCAAGGCCGAGAGCGATTATCAAGTACGAATGCACTGTTTGCGAATCAATTATCTATCATACACTTCGCGACGCGTACCAGAACCTGCTCTAAAATGATACAATTTTGATTAAAAAACATAATTTCCAACGAAAATATTAGTAAAATGTCCGTGTGTTAGAAACACCGCTAATATGATGTGTAGCAAGACACTGTTGAATACGCATGGAAGGGTGTCAATTAGCCTGTATACGATTTAGGTTGTGAGCTGTCAAAACTGGGATCAATGACCGAGTGGAAAACATATCGAAAAACTTGAATTGGAAGTTGGATATGCATGACCACGGATAAAACTGGTAATAAGTAGGGCCTATGTATGTAATCCATTAAGTATAGGTTTGTGTAAAAAACAAGTACTCATGCGCTTTTAGATCGAACTGTAGTACATTTCATAACAACATTACTGATCAAGTGTGGCACAGTAAGAGACCTGTCGGGGAGAATACCATTGCCAACGTAACAAAGAAGTTGTGTGCTGACGCTGGCGCGTCAGGCCACTATACCGTACACAGTTTGAGAAGAACAACCATCACACGAATGTTCCGAGGCGACGTACCAGAGAAGATCATTAAAGAAGTTAGCGGTTATCGCAGCAACTCCGATCAGTATAAGGTTAATACAAGCATCAAACAGAAAGCCAGTGTGTCCAATGTAATGTAATTCAAGGTGAGCATGAATTTAATCGTTTGATTGTTAGTTTGTTGGTTTGTTGCTGTTCTTGGTCTGTTTGTTAGTAGATTAACCCTAACTCTACTACACCATACGGCAACTGGGCAGAAAACATGTTTTTATAACCCGGCGTGCAGGTTTTTGGGCTACAAAACGGACCCAGGCTATATAACGAGGCGAATATACTCGCCGAGTGTCGACTGACAGACGTGGTGTAGTGGCTAGGATCTGGGCCCGGGTACTAGAGGTCCGTGGTTCAAATCCCGGGGGTGTCGGGGTGACCTCTCTGGTGAATTTGGAGGGGTGATATAGATGATACAGATACTATTACCGTTGTGTTTAGTTAATACTTGAAAAAGGAAAAAGGTAAATTAATTTAGTTGGCACGGCTAATAAATGCCACCTTACAAAAACATTACTTTTATGTTCATTATTTGAACTAGTATTTTTAATTTTTCTCTCAAAATTGCAAAGTTCAACTTTGTATATCATTAACGAACGGGTGTCATTTGTTATTCAAATGTAACGAAATATTCCACAATTGTCATAAGATATGTAGTTTTATAGCAAACATCTTTCCATTTCAGGCACGACAAAACGTTTGAAAACCACACCAGCAATACAATCTACAGCAAAGTTCCGTGTCATCGGCATCAGCAAGACCCTTAAATTCAGGAACAAAATTCACATCAATGACCAAATACCAACATACAAGAGAATCCAAGAGCTCAGCCACAACCACAGAACGTAGTGATTCCGCAACAGCAAGGAGGGCAAGTACCTCTTCAGCAGAAGTACACTTTCCACAATTTCACTGTTCATATAACTGAAAAGTCATAATACTGATTACGTATAGATCCATAATTAAATGCACACTGTGATGAATCAAGTATTATGATCACTGAATGGAGTAGTGAAATACTGCCCTCTATTAATAGTTTAGACAGTCCAATTATGACAGGCTGTGCTAGACTAGAGACAGCTGTGATTAGCCAGGAGAATAAATGGCAACCACCATGATAACACACACATGTGGTAGCTGAAGAAGAGATTTTTTTTTTTGTATATAAAGCGCAAATGTGAACAATAGCCCAACAGACATTAACATGGTAAATGACCAGAGTGATTACAAATCAAACTGGTAACTCTCGAAAGAGAGCTCTGAAAGGTCAATCAATTGGTTCACTGCAACTCAGAAAATATGCATAAAACCAGACACACAAATGGGCAGAGGTTAAAAATGCCAATGAAAATGACATAATAATAAGATAAAAGCCCAAAGATAGAGAACAACATCAAAATATAAATTATAGAAAAATAATAATATCTGGAGGTCTGATGGGCATCAAGAGAACCTACACAACAAACTTGGGAACTAAATCTACTAGGAGCTGCCTGTTGTCACCTGTTGGGGCGTGACCGTATCACCAGCCCAGCTGGCTACATGCTTTACAGGACCACCATCTCCCCAACCAAGCATTAAGCTACACTTAACCCATGACCACCATGCTATTATATGTATCAATCAGATGTTGAAAGGACTTGAATGGAGAGTGTCATGAAAGAGTGTGAAGGCTATGACAAGTTAAGAGTTTGAGAGAAGATGACCGTGCACATGGCACTTGAAAGCCTGGATTCAAGCTGCTGAAATGTTACCAACAATATCATCTGGAAGACTGTTCCATAAGGGAACAGCAGTGTGAATGAAGCTTCTGTCTAAGCAGCGAGTTCTGGCTGTCGGCAGAGAAAGAGCATGGGCTGGCATTGATACGCTCGAACGGGTAGCACGGCGTTGGACATATGGTGTGGGAAGTAACCCTGCTAGATCTTGTGGGCAGTTGGTAGAATGCATCTTGTACAAGACCGTAGCCGCTGCTACCTGTCGCCTGTGAAGCAGGCTGTCAATTTTGAGCTGCGAACGAGCAGTAGCTTCATTAACTCCAATGATTCTAAGTGCCTTGTTTTGGATGTTGTCAAGCTGGTTTAGGACGGTGGGTGAAGCATTCGCCCAGCTTAGTGAAGCATACTCCATAATCATGATAATGCTGCGGACTTGCGACTTGTAGACAGTAGATCTACCTTTAGCCTCCAGTTTATTTGCAACTTTGCGTAGAGCGCCAAGCTTCTGACCAGCTTTAGTTGCAATGCCTGAGATGTGCTTTGACCAGGTCAGCTTGCTGTCAATGGTGACGCCCAAGGTATCCAGTTCTTTTGTAGATGGTATTTTGCACTCTCCAAAGTAGATATCAAGTTCAGATGGGGATCTTTTCCTGGAGATTACCATGGTCTTGCATTTGGTACGCTCAAAGGTCACTTTCCATTAATTTGTCAGCCCATGCTTTCATGTTGCTTAGATCTCTGTTGAGACTAGCAGCTACTGTGTTGGGATCGGTTGATGACTTAATGGGTGCAAAGAGTGTTGAGTCGTCGGCTATATATATCAGCTTCCATTGCAAAACGATGAGTTCTTCTCCTCAAACTTTTATTTATTCAACCTACTAATAATTTGGCAACTGGTGTATATAAAACAGACCTGCAACGCAGAACTACAATACAAATGGAACATTTCCCCAAAATGCATGCATGCTTATTTATTTAGACTAGTCTTAGCCTCTTATGCCAAGTCCGGACATTATCGTGGAATAAATAGAATACTCTACTTATTCCAGGACATGATTATTGTTTATTAATGACTATTTATTTGTATCTTTAGTGTGAATAAACCTTATACTTGATTTGATAGTTAAAGCCAGACACGTTTGTTGTTGTTTGGTTATAATACCTTTGTGTGAGCAGAATGTTAGGTACTTCGACCTTGATCAAATCATATCATGAATATACAGATTACAGATAATATAGATTGCGATCGTAACAGGTCAGAAGTCACAAACTGGTCAAAAAAAAATGTTTCACTTCTAATAATGTTGAGGAATGCACCAAATCTGATTAAACGCGACAAAACTTAAGTTTTACATACTTAATGACCCACAAACTATATATATATTGTTGGAAAGCTTATGATTCAAGGTTTTTCATTTTTGCAAAAAAGAATCAAATTAAACAGGGTGTGTAAAATTTGTATAGGTTGGAACATAAAAAAGTTGATCGTTTTTGCTCCTCACAAAATATTTTGATAGTTTGTACAATTCAGGGTTTAGCTGAAGATAGTCACCAAAATCAGAAAAACCGCAGAAGGTGCTACCAAATTTGCTAAGAATCACTTGCCCAAAATGTTCACAGGAAAAGTACAGGGTGTCTAAAATTATGATAAAATAATGCATAAAATGAAGGTTTGTATATAATATTCTATGAAATTAAATTAGCATGGACTATTTAATTTAAAAGAAAATGGTTATAAAAATGAACTACACGAATATCGTTAAAGTTCCTTTTATTTTAAATACAGGGTGGTCCAAAATATATCTAAATAGCAAAATTTTCATAAATCTATGAACAATTCTGTGAAGAAACACTTCTGGCTTTTTAGTTAAATGTTTTACTACCCAGGGTAGAAAATGACCGAAGAGTCACACAAATGAAATAGAGAGACTGCGATTTGGCCATTGTTTAATCAATAAAATGAATAAAACTGTGTGTTTTTTACATTAAAAGACTCCCTGAATTGAACATCATATTCTAGTAGAGAATGTCTAGATAACAATTCAATATTATTATTCATAGTAGCAGGCACATGTTATTAACACATATGAGAAGTTTGAAAACTTTCCTATGTATAATTTTAAAATGGCATCAATTTCAAAACTTCTAGTTTTCCACTATTTTGTGTAGAAACCTGGGCGCCTCATCCACCGGCGCCTCATCCACCGATCCCACCCTTGACTCACTCGACGTTTAGATTGATAACTTCACTGTTGCTAAACATGTGGCTTTAATTCTTTTTTTATTCGGTAGCTGGATAAATTGTCTTTAATATGATACCAAAAATGTTATGTTTTTTTTGACAACTTCTATTTAAAATAGAGACACGTATCACGATATTAAGGATTTTTTGAAACGATCCCATCTTATTTGATATACCTATTAGTGACGTACCTGTGACCAACAACACGCGCACCATTTTAATAAAGAAAATAAATTCATGACTGTGTATTAAATACAGCCACGTTTAACATTGCTGCACAATGCAATTCTAGAAAGTAAAGGATGGAAATCAGTATAGTCTGTAATTATTTACGTGTAATTTAAAGGAATAAAATTTGAATATGCAGGGTGTATCAACAAAAATAGGGCTCTTTTTCAGCATGGATTAATTTAATCCTTATTAAAACCACTGAACTATGACCAATTTGATTTCATTCTCAAGTACAACTAAAAAAGTTAAAATCCTGAAAAAAGGGGGAAATCCATCATTAATTACGGAAAGTGTGACCAACTAGGCAAGTTAAAGGTAGATGTTCCGATTTTCAACTTGAAGTTTTCTATTCTACATGAAAGGTCATCCTTAAAAAAGTCGTGTTCCAAAGTTTGAGTTGCATAGCTCTAATGGTTCTTATTTTAGACGCACAAGATGCTGTGAACTGTACCCATTGAGTAGTACACGAACTATATCGGTGGTTACCACCATTCGCGGTAATTCAACGTTATTTCATCGATTTCTCCGTAATGATACCGATTTAGGCCGTCAAATTTCAGTATGATGATGAGAAAAATACAAGCTTTGATATGATATGAAAATCTCCGTATGTTTGAAATAATTCTGTGTTACGAAAATGTGATCGGGTCATCTACCTTTAACCCAATTGTTGTAGTATATACAATGGTAATTCACACAGTAAAGTAGAGTAACATGACAGTGGAAGATTACATATTTAGCTATATTGGCTAAAAGGGAAATTAATAGTATTCTTATCATGCTAATTATCATGCGTATGGTAGAAATTGAAGTTGACTTTACAAGTCCAACAAGTATAAATGTCCTTCTCTGTCAATGATTGGTAAACACACTTATGATAGGATTGGTGCTTTCCTACCACAACTTTCATACAGGCTTTCTCATGAGAACAATAAGCAACATTGAACATTGCACAGAAATATTCATGCATCAAATTAATGTATTATGTAGCTATTAATGATTTGTGCCAGAATAAAGGGGAATACCAAAATAATCTTTGCTATTGGTTATAGATAGATGATTAACAATATTTTTGAATGCAAAGTATTCAAATGTCATGTTTTGGTTTGTATGTGTAAATCCCATTGTACAGCCTAGTAATTGACAGGGTTTACGCAAATTATGCTAGCGGTCTTATTCTTCATTTGATTAATCTCAGATTTTCAGAATAACAACAATGGATAATGAACAATGGAATGAGCTCTAGAAGTGGGATGAGAAATGCACCTGTAATGAAACAACATGATGGTGTATGGGATGAGAAATGCACCATAAGCTCTACCGTTTACAATATTGAGCACTTTGTTCAATGGCTAGTCTAACCAGAAACGGTTGTCAATGATCATTACGCTCCTGATTTATCAGTTGAGCACTTTCTGATTATCTTTTGATATCTTAATCTGTATTGACCTCTTTTGGAATATGATGTTGCTCTGATTGCTGGTTTTAACACCATTAATTGTGTATTCTCATTTCAATTGGTCAAAAGCCTGCGATCAGAGAGACATCTTTTCGCCTGATGATTGGACAAAATGACCGTATGGGATTGTCCATGAAACTCAGAGTAGCGATAATATTCCGGAAGGTCTATACCTCTGAATCTTTATATATATATATATATATATTTTAAATTAAACAAAAAATAGGTTTCTGACTGTTTGCTTTCATTACGGCTATTTTAAATCCCCATCGAAATGATATATTGTTAAACACAGTATCTGTTGGTTTCTATGAATAAAAAGAAAAATGTTAAAAAAATATGTATTTTAACCTTCTCGTCATTTGCGTGTACTGCTGTCTTTAAGTATTCAAAGCAGGTGATTTAAAAAACAAACAAAAAAACAACAAAAATCTAATAAAATCCTGACCGACCTACCCTAAATTTGTTTTTGTCATGTTAGGCCAATCAAACCATTTTTGTTATGCCTTATGGAAATCGCCAAAAGTTTCATAATCATAGTAGCCCTCCCAATGTCTGCAACATATAGTTAGCCTTGGTTCCAGGCTGATCGGTAAAAACACCACTCGCTTCCAACTGAATCATCATTTCTTGCCACAGAACAATTGAGGATCCGTGCAAAATCAGGTATTTTATTGTGCCAAATCTCACTACCATCCCCCATCACCTTATAAGAACTCTTATACCGCCCCAATCCACTGATCGCCCAAGAACGAGCGGGTGAATGTGTAGACTGGGACCCAGTCAGCGGTAATGTCTATTAGTCTATTAGACTTGTACCAATTGCCACAATTGTTCTGTGGCAAGAAACGATGATTCAGTAGGAAGTAAGTGGTGTTTTACCGATAAGCATGGAACCAAGCTTAAATAATTAATGTATGTTGCAAACATTTGGAGGGCACTATATTATGAACCTTTCGGCGATTTAAAACACTGATAGGCCATTACCTGACCAAAAGCAGTGAAGCAGGCTAGATGGATGTGTATGTTAGACACATGGATGGGATGGGCAATGGTTTGTGACCTTTATCAGTAGCGTAACTAGGGTCTTCAATTGGGGGGCATGTCATGGGGGGGGGGGGGCATATCTGACTATTTTTGTAAGTGTACATAGACCTGGTAACAATCTATGTTGGTTTTGTTCGCCCCCTTCTTGAGTATGCTCTACCAGTATGGCATCCTGGTCTGACAGAAAATCTCCACTATGATTTGGAGCGTATTCAGAAGAGGGCGTGTAGAATCATCTTAGGTTTTAACTACATAGGCTATCAGGATGCCTTAGGGAGCACATCAAAACTCGACCGCGCGGCAACCACCGGTTCCGCCCGGTTGGACCGCATATCATTGTTTAGAACAATAGAAACCGGCTGCAACCGCACGGAACCCCACGGAACCGACGGTTGCCGGGCGGTCGAGTTTTGATGTGCTCCCTTAATAACATGTGCTATTCCGGAACTCAGGAACCGTAGAGACCAACTTTGTTTAAACTTTGCTAAATCCCTTTTAAAATCTAATGAATTCCGTGGTTGGTTACCAAAATCTAGAGATGAACAAGTGCATAATATGACTCTCCGTAGTGCTCACAAAATAACTGTTCCTAAAACACGTACCCTGCGTTACGCTCGTAGCTCAATTCCATACATGGTCAAACTCTTAAATCATAGTTCTGTTTCCAATAGGGGGTGGGTTGTTGTGTTTTGCATGCTTAGTTATTTCTATGAATATATTGTTTCTATTTTTCTATATATTACATATTGTAAATATTGTTGTAATTCAGCATTTTGCTGCGATAATGATATGTTTATTAAACCTTGAATTGAAATTGAATTGAGATATACATAGGGTTTGTCATTTCATTTGTGGGGGCATCATGGTGGAAACGCCCCCCCCCCCCCCCCCCCCCCCCCCCTGGTAACGCCACTGGCACCTTATAATGATAAGGTCATAAAGAAAGTTACGGATGGTAGGCCTATATACTAATATTATGGCATAACATAGGTATTGAATAATATTTAAAAATCAAAAATAAGATGGAGATCACTTGCAAGAAAGACTTGAAGCCAGTATACATAATAGTATGGAAATCACCAAACATTTCCTAACCATACCAGACCCAAGCAGTACATGCACAGTGCGTTGCCTGAGTTACGCTTCCCTTTTCCCTTCATTTCTGTAACTGATACGGTAAATCACCAGAGAAAAACCCATTTGAAATTGTCTCCCAACATGTTAATATTCACGTTAAGGCGACGGGAAAAAACACCCTAGTTCTATGGGCCCCGATTCGAATTTTCGATCAATTCGACCAATTTGTGTCTTTTTTGTTGTTGACATTGTTGATATTTTTTGAATGTTTTTAAAATAAAAAAAAATTGCTGAAAATTCACCAAAGACCGACCGATCGACCCTACCTGAGTGGTTCGTTTTGCCCGTAAGAACAAGGTGGTTTTTTCGTCGCCTAATGTAAATTTAAAACTCACCTCCTCCATTTCGGTAACACAAGTATGGAAATCGCCAAACATTTCCCAATCCTACAGCATTTCCTAAAGACGCCAAGATAAACTCAACCTGATTGTTCCAGTTGCCACGCTCCTCATTCTCATCCCCATCGTAACTTCCGGGGGTCTGTTTCGACTTCATCGGTTCTGCTACTTCGTTCTTCGAATTTTCCTGTTTAAAAATAGAAAAAAAAATGTATCGGTACTTATCATTTAGTAGACATGAATGCTGAAATGTGATTGGTTAATCAGTGTTTCCACATTGCAGGTAATTACCCGGAATTCGGGTAATTTTGGTTGTTTCCAGGTAATGTTCGGGTAATGAAATAATTCCAGGTAATTCCGGGTAATCCGGAAATTTCAAAACTGTGATAATATATCCACCCTTTTTCTTCTTTTTTATTAATATTTGGTTCCACGTAATAATATTAAACAGTTTTGCCAACCTTAGCGACAATCACCCCCGGTCCATTGTATTACTTTCAAAACACAAAAAAGAGCGCCCTCTGTGTAGACCATTCATTGATTCGTTCATTATTTAACCACTCATCGCCCGTACGTATTCTTTTTTTGCTTGTTCGCCATTGTTCGCCAAGGCGAACAAGTAGGCTTGGAATTGGTACGCGTTATTTATGGCTCCGTTCCGAGTGTCACTTTGCACAGAAACCTAATTGGTATAATAAGCCAAACGATACTTTCATAGGCTCATATTGAAAGGACGAGAAGTGTGCCATCCGTGTCGATGGCTTTGATTGGACGAGAGATTGATGCATCGCCAGTGAATGTGTGTGTCATCGTATAGTGAATTTGAGCAGTTGAGTGAGTGATAGTTCGTAGTTGTCTTCAGTACTATGGAAAGGGGGCCGTGTAAATTTTTATAAACACGTCCACGCATGGACTTATCAGACTGATAAGTCCATGGTCCACGTAACAGCTCGGCCGTGGTGCATTTTTGAGTTTTGTAGACGGAAGGTTTATTTTGTAATTGTATGCTTTGGCTTTTCGCCATATATGAAAAATACGTTGATTTTCGTCTTTATCTCTTTGTTTGGAAAATTTATTTATGTATAACAAATGTTTTTAGAAATAGTTTTCCAAATTGATCAATCAGGACCACAAATTTGATGGGCTCATATCCTGTCCGGAGTTAACTCTAAAACAGGTCTGCACCTGATTTTTGTCTGTATTATTATTTTTGAGTGATTTTTGGCTAGTTATAGTTTAACCAATGCATGAATTTGTAAAGCTTACTTACCATTTTAAGCTTACAACTTCTGACTTTGATATTTCTACTCCGAGATGTAACCACCCAAAATCATGTTTATGGTGCTAGGGGCATCTAGTACAACAAATGTCTTTTGATCACAAATCTGTTACTGATTATACGTAGCTCAAATTCGTATCATAAAAAGCAAATAAAGCCCGGTTTAATAAAGGCACATTATATGATATTTGCCTATTTTTTCGGAATTGGTTGAAAAAAAAACCACATTTTTCCTTGAGATTTCTACACGAATGTCATTTATGTTCTCAAATTGGTTGCGGATTGACCGTGCAGTGATACTGATATATGATACGTAGCTCAAACTGTGATATCGTCCTTTAAAAAGTAAATCAGGGCACATTATATGAAGATACTTTAGCATATGGCTAGTTTGTCCACAATTGAATTGGTCGGTAAAAAAACTGTTTTTCCTTGCGATTTCATAGGGAATGTCATTTATGACATCAAATTGGTTGCGGATTGACCGATCAGTGACACAGATATTATACGTAACTCAAAATGTGATATCGTATCCTGAAAAGCAAATCAGGGCACATTATATGATATTTAGCCTATTTTGTCCGGAATTGGTTGGAGAAAAAAAAATCATTGCGATTTTCAACGCGAACATAGTTGTCTATTTAGTCCCTAATTGGTAGAAGAAGAAAAAAGTGTTTCCTTGTGTGATGTACAACGGCAACGCTATTTGTCGTCAAATTGGTTGCTGATTGACCGATCAGTGACACCGATATCATACGTAGCTCAAAATGTGATATCATATCCTGAAAAGCAATTCAGGGCACATTATATGATATTTAGCCTATTTTGTCCGGAATTGGTTGGAGAAGAAAAAAACACGATTAGGTTTTGCGATTTCAATGTGAACGCCATTGTCGTCAAATTGGTTGCGGATTGACCGATCAGTAACACCGATATCATACGTAACTCAAAATGTGATATCGTATCCTAAAAAGCAAATCAGGGCACATTATATGATAGTTTGTCTATTTAGTCCCTAATTGGTAGAAGAAGAAAAAAAGTTTTTCCTTGTGTGATGTCAACGGCAACGCTATTTGTCGTCAAATTGGTTGCTGATTGACCGATCAGTGACACCCGATATCATACGTAGCTCAAAATGTGATATCATATCCTGAAAGCAAATCAGGGCACATTATATGATATTTGGCCATGCGTTTTGAACTGGGCCTGCATATAGGTGGAGTTGTGACATCGGCACATCAAAAATGACATTGTTCTATTCAATTTCTTGTATAAAGATACCACCTACATAGATAAATTTGGTATCAAAATAAAGCTCTTATGCAGGGCAAGAAGATAAAAGTATTAGTATGTGTTAAACATTTTGTCATTTTCTGTTATTATTGGCTAATTAACCAACATCAGGGGTGGAGGAGAGTCCGGCGCAGGAGAGTCCGGCGCAGCAAATTTGGCATCTACAGTACAGTTCAGTGCAATTTAGTTAAATTATGTTTATGGAATGAAATTGTTGCATCTAAGTACATAAACTCTGGTAAATAGACTGATTTGAATAATTTAGATGTTTAATAATGGGTAATCACCTTAATTAATAAAGAATTTATTAATAATAACAGACCCGCAATGCATTGAAGAACTATGTGTATGACTGGATATGGATATTTATCCTACCATCGCGACGATTCTCGCGTTCCTATTGGATAAGCGCTGACTAGATATATTCCGTATCCGACCCCCGTATCCCGTATCCGGTCAGTAAGGAACTACGCAAGCGCACGGTAGTAGGGTTGTACGCCGACGCGACGTGACCCTTGCTCGGATTTTAGGTGACTACTAGTGACTACTAGTTCTTGGTCTTGTTTTGTTTTTAATAGTAGGATAAAATCGTTATTAGGTGAGGTTGGGTCGGATACGGATTATATCTAGTCTCGGAGTCTGTATCAGGACTCGGGCTGCGCCCTCGTCCCGATACAGAATCCTCGCCTAGATATAATCCGTATCCGACCCAACCTCACCTAATAACTAATAGTACCGGCGCAGCGTCTTTTACCAGCACATACGGTTAGGCTTATATTACTGTTATTTTGGAGTAGGGCTTATTGCATAGAATCTGAAACTTACATAAACATCATAATTAGCCTAATTAAGCCAATTAAATAATATATTTAACTAGCAACCAAATTGAACAGAAGTAAACACAAGGAAAACTATTCAACTTGTGAGAACAGATCACATGTCGCGCCATTCAGTAGCTTTTCTCGATGGAGTGAGTGCAAGTGATCAGGATGTATCACTGAGACTCTGCAGATCAAGCAGACACAGATTTAAATTTGCCACAGGTGGACTATACTGGGTTGATTGTGAAGGACTCTGTCATTGCAATTCAGCCATCATCTGATGCATTATATTCATATTTCTTGCTTCATGTCATATCGGACGGTGTTGTTCCCTTGGAACAAAATACACGATCAGATTATGGTCACATGTACATGTACTTGGCAGGTACAAAGGTTGTTAAAGGACACTACTTAAATTATGAGAACCAGGGAAGGCTTGCTTGACAAAAAAGGCAGAGAGGAGGCCATTATTGTACCACAGGAGTGTGTTTTGTATTGTGGCTTTGATCTTCAGCGAAATAGAAAGCAGAGCGATATTTATGTACTTCAAAATGAAGACCATGAAGACATTGTGTGTACAATAGCATTAAAACTCTAGACAATGAAATGATTGAACATACCATCACCTCTGCTTAGTTGCAGCTATAACTTATATACATGTAGTAAGTTTCAATCATGATTTGAATTGTTTTACGTCGACGCGTTTGTATTAATGAGGTTGTGCAGTTAGTACAGGATACTATACTATTACTTAAATGTATTTCCAGTGCATTTATTTCTTCTGTATGTCATTCCTATGCCCTATCAAGTTGAATTGGATCACTTAAGAGATGTTTAGTATCTTAAAGGACATGTTACAGTAAGCACATGGCAAGCCGGTATAATTGTCAGATTTTTTTCTTCGCGAAATGACATTTTTCCAGCCCGGTGCAAAATACCTGTAAACATTACCTAGATATAGAAAGTTATATATGCTTGGAAATGCTTTAAACTGTCAGGAATTCAAATCTGCAATAATAATTAAACCTTGTAGGGTATGCAGAATTTTTTTCATATTTTTTTTTCTCAGCAGATTTTCTTCATAAATTGTTGACTCTTTTCAAATTCATAACCTTCTAGGGGTACACCCTGTGTTAATTTTAAGTGCTTTTTTTGAACTCCTAAGACCAATTTTAGTCAAGAAAATGTATACTTTTGTGGGGGAAATGCCTAGCTTAGAAAAGTTATCGCCATTCAAATGAAAATACACGCGATATTCACCAATTTTAAATTTGTCACACGATACCGGCCCCCAACTTAAAACGCATGGCCATTTAGCCTATTTTGTCCGGAATTGGTTGGAGAAAAAAAAATCATTGCCGATTTAAAAACGAACATTGTCGTCAAATTGGTTGCGGATTGACCATTTTGTGACACCGATATCATATGTGGCTAAAATGTGATATCGTATCCTAAAAAGCAAATCAAGGCACATCATATGAAATTTTGTTTATTTTTGTCCGCAATTGCTAAGAAAAAAACCTGTTTCTCCCCGCGATTTCAATGTAACGTCATTTATGTCGTCAAATTGGTCGCGGATTGACCGATTAGTGACACAGATATCATACACAGCTCAAAATGTGATATCATATCCTGAAAAGCAAATCAGGGCACATAATATGATATTTAGCCTATTTTTCCGGAATTGGTTGAAGAAAACCACAATTTTTGCGATTTCAATGTGAACATCATTTATGTCGTCAAATTGGTTGCGGATTGACCCGATTAGTGACACTGATATCATACGTAGCTACAAAAGTGATATCGTATCCCTAAAAAGCAAATCAGGGCACATCATATGGAAATTTTGATTATTTTGTCCGCAATTTGCTAGGAAAAAACCCTGTTTTTCCCGGCGATTTCAAACGTGAACGTCATTTATGTCGTCAAATTGGTCGCGGATTGACCGATTAGTGACACAGATATCATACGCAGCTCAAAATGTGATATCATATCCTGAAATGCAAAATCAGGGCACATTATATGATAATTAGCCTATTTTTTCCGAATTGGTTATGAAGAAAAACCACAATATTTGCCGATTTCACTGTGAACATCATTATTGTCGTCAAATTGGTTGCGGATTGATCGATTAGTGACACTGATATTATACGTCGCTACAAATGTGATATCGTATCCTAAAAGCAAATCTGGGCACATTATATGATATTTTCTGGATGCATGATATG